>PJEM01014878.1:0-32735 GCA_004023845.1 Helogale parvula | reverse complement strand
ATGTTCAACACTGCCTCGGGGAGCCAGGCTCTAGCTGTCTTCCTGCTCCACCTTCCTCAAATGTTGGTCTCCTTTCTTCTGCCTGTTGTCTGGTTGCAAGATGGCTGCTGCTTCTCAAGGTCTAATATCCACAGTTCAGGAAGGAAGGAAGAGCACAAAATATATTCTCAGAGAGCTTTGGTTTTGTTTTGTTTTGTTTCTTGGAAAGAAATTACGAACTGGCAAGCCTCTGCCAATATCTCATATCTGTAGCTAACAGTAAAGAGATATTCTTCATTTGCTTCAATTATTTTTTCAATTAGGACTGGATTTTTTTCTTTATCAATCTGGAGTCATCATTTCCCACCAAGAGGTGAATGGTGAGCTTATGTGAAAACTCAGTGACCCATTACTCATTCACAGTGTTGGAAGTTACGTTGTGCTATTATTTGTTGTTTTGTAATTGTTTTCTGTGTATATTTATTCACCTAATAAAATGATGCCAACCTTAATTCGACTTAAATTCTACAGCCTACACTTAGCATCACTGTCTGGTACACACATCAACACATAAATCTTCTAGTTGAGCCACAGAAATGCAAAAGCAGATGTTCATAAACACCCATTAGAGAACCCCAACAACTCTTCAGACTGGAAGACTCCGTTTTTTCCTTTCTTTAAAATGCATCATCTTATTTCTTTTATTATTATTGTTTTTGCTATGTTATTTTTTATGAAGTACTAATTTTTAACCATGATTTACATGCGCAGGGGGAAAATCAGAGTGTTAAAGGAACTAAAATGAAGGACAAATATGTTTTCTTCTGCTCATGGTAGTCCAATGCTGCAGAGGCAACCATTTTAAAGTTCTAATAATATGTGTATGTGAATTTTATATTAATTTATCAAGTTTAAAATATTTATCAACTTTGTGTTATGAGATATGAGAATGGCTATTCCCTCTCTTTCCCTTTACATATATCTTCCCAATTTTTATTTTCTTAAGTTCTTATTTTTTGGTTCCTGCAAACATTGATTATAGTTAGAATTTTAAATAATATATTAAATTACTATTTCTATTTCCATTAATTTAGACTCTCCACAATATTAATTAAGAAAATAAATGATCCTAGACTTCCCTCTATCTTCTCCTGTTTCTCTTCACTGTACCATTACCTCTACCCTATCATGGGAAATAATATAAGTGTTCAGAGTAAGAACTGACCTCCACAGATCTCATGGATCACAAAGCACTCCAACAACTAACGTCTCCAATTTTCTTTCCTCCAACAAGAAGTGTCAAAAGAGAATCCTATGCTCTCAGGGTAAAATGCCAGGAGGGGATAAGAATGAGCCCAAGGCAGTGGGCCCAAAACCTTGTCTCTTTTTTCTAGGTAGTCATATTTCTTGCCATATATTTTTCATACTACTCTCTTATAACTATTTCTGTGGTGTTGGTTGTTATTTCTCCTTTCTCATTTGTGATTTCATTTATTTGGGTCCTTTGTCTTTTGTTTTTGAAAAATCTGGCTGAAGGTTTATTGATTTTATTTTTTTTCAAAGAGAACCGGTTTCTGGTTTTATTGATCTATTCTGTTTTTATTTTATTTTATTTCATTCATTTCATTTCATTTCAATTCACATCATTTCATTTCATTTCATTTCTATATGATTAACTTCTGCCATAATCTTTAATATTTCCTTCCTTCTTCTGATTCATTGGTTGTTCTTTTTCTAGCTCCGTTAGATATAAGGCTAGGTTATTTATTTGAGATTTTTCTTGCTTCTTGAGATAGGCCCATATATCTCTTTACTTCTCTTTTTGGAGTGTTCTGCCTCATCCCAGAGGTTTTGTTTTTTTGTTCTTTTGGTTTTTTTTTAAATAGTTTATTGTCATATTGGTTTCCATACAACACCCAGTGCTCTTCCCCACAAGTGCCCTCCTCCATCACCACCACTTCTTTTCCCCCAACCCCCTTTCCCTGCAACCCTCAGTTCATTTTCAGTATTCAATAGTCTCTCAAGTTTTGCATCCCTCTCTCTCCCCAACTCTCTTTCCCTCTTCCCCTCCCCCTGGTCCTCCATTAGGTTTCTCCTGTTCTTTTGTTAGATTTATGAGTGCAAACATATGGTATCTGTCCTTCTCTGCCTGACTTATTTCACTTAGCATGACACCCTCAAGGTCCATCCACTTTCCAACAAATGGCCATATTTCATTCTTTCTCATTGCCATGTAGTACTCCATTGTATATATTTACCACATCTTCTTGATCCACTCATCAGGTGATGGACATTTAGGCTCTTTGCATGTTTTGGCTCTTGTTGACAGTGCTGCTATGAACATTGGGGTACATGTGCTCCTATGCATCAGCACTTCTGTATCCTTGGTTAAATCCCTAGTAGTGCTATTGCTGTGTCATAAGGGAGTTCTATGGATAGTTTTTTGAGGAACCTCCACACTGTTTTCCAGAGCGGCTGCACCAGTTTACATTCCCACCAACAGTGTAGGAGGGTGCCCGTTTCCCCACACCCTTGCCAGCATCTATAGTCTCTTGATTTGTTCATTTTAGCCACTCTGACTGGCGCAAGGTGGTATCTCAGTGTGGTTTTGATTTGTGTTTCCCTGATGATGAGTGATGTTGAGCATCGTTTCATGTGCCTGTAGTCCATCTGGATGTCCTCTTTGGAGAAGTGTCTGTTCATGTCTTCTGCCCATTTCTTCACTGGGTTATTTGTTTTGTGGGTGTGGAGTTTGTTGAGTTCCTTGTAGATTTTGGATACTAGCCCTTTATCTGATATGTCATTTGTAACTGTCTTTTCCCATTCTGTTGGTTGCCTATTAGTTTCCTTGATTGTTTCCTTTGCAGTGCAGAAGCTTTTTATCTTGATGAGGTCCCAAGAGTTCAGTTTGCTTTCATTCCCCTTGCCTTTGGGGATGCGTCGAGTAGGAAATTGCTGTGGTTGAGGTCTAGGAGGTTTTTCCCTACTTTCTCCTCGAGGGTTTTGATGGTTTCCTGTCTCACATTGATGTCTTTCAGCCATTTTGAGTTAATTTTGTGTATGGTGTAAGAAAGTGGTCTAGTTTCATTCTTCTGCATGTTCCTGTCCAGTTTTCCCAGCACCACCTGCTAACGAGGGAGTCTTTTTCCATCAGATAGTCTTTCCTGCTCTGTCAAAAATTAATTTACTGTACATGTGTGGGCCCAGTTCTGGGTTCTCTATTCTACTCCATTGATCTATGTGTCTGTTTTTGTGCCAATACCATACTGTCTTGATGATGACAGCTTTGTAGTAGAGGCTAAAGTCTGGGATTATGATGCCTCTTGTTTTGGTTTTCTTCTTCAATATTACTTTGACTATTCGGGGTCTTTTCTGGATCCATACGAATTTGAGAATAGTTTGTTCTAGCTTTGAGAAGAATTCTGGTGCAACTTTAATTGGGATTTCATTGAATGTGTAAATTGCTTTGGTTAACAATGACATTTTCACAATGTTTATTCTTCCGATCCATGAACAGGGAATGTTTTTCCATTTCTTGGTGTCTTCTTCAATCTCTCTCATAAGTTTTCTATAGTTTTCATCATATAGGTCTTTTACATCCTTGGTTAGGTTTATTCCTAGGTATTTTATGGTTTTTCATGCAATCGTGAACGGATTCGGTTACTTGATTTCTCTTTTCGCTCCTTCATTTGTAGTGTATAGGAATGCATCTGCGAAAAGTGAAAGTTTGACTTCTCCTTTGCTGATTCTAATGCCTTTTTTTTCCTTTTGTTGTCTAATTGCTGATGCTAGGACTTCCAGCACTATGTGAAACAATAGTGGTGAGAATGGACACCCCTTTCGTGTTCCTGATCTCAGGGGGAAAGCTCTCAGTTTTTTCCCATTGAGGATGATATTGGCAGTGTGCTTTTCATAAACTGCTTTTATAATGTGTAGGTAAGTTCCTTCTATTCTGACTTCCTCAAGGGTTTTTATTAAGAAAGGGTGCTGTATTTTGTCAAATGTTTTTTCTGCATCTATCAACAGGATCATATGATTTTTATTTTTTCTTTTGTTAATATGATGGACCACATTGTTGGATTTGTGAAATTTAAACCAGCCAAGTAACCCAGGAATGAATCCCACTTGATCATTATGGATAATTCTTTTATATGCTGTTGAATTCGATTTGCTAGTATTTTGTTGAGTATTTTTGTATCTGTATTCATTAAGGATATTGGTCTGTAGTTCACTTTGTTTTGCTGGGTCTGTGTCTGGTTTAGGTATCAAGGTGATGCTGGCTTCATAGAATGAGTTTGGAAGTTTCCCTTCTATTTCTATTTTTTGGAATAGTTTGAGTGGAATGGGTATTAGCTCTGCTTTATATGTCTTGTAGAATTCCTTTGGGAAGCCATCTGGCCCTGGGCTCTTATTCGTTGGGAGATTTTTGATAACAGATTTGATTTTTTCACTGTTTATCGATCTATTCATGCTTTCTATCTCTTCGCATTTGAATTTTGGCAGTGCATATGCATTTAGGAATTTGTCCAATTCTTCTGTGTTGTCCAGTTTGTTGGCATATCATTTCTTCATAGTAATCTCTGATGATTGCTTGTATTTCTAAGGGATTGATGGTAATAGATCCTTTTTCATTCATGATTTTGTCTATCTGGGTGCTCTCTCTTTTCTTTCTGAGGAGCCTGGCTAGAGGTTTATCAATTTTTGTTTATTTTTTCAAAGAACCAACTCTTGGTTTCATTGATCTGCTCTACTGTTCTTTTGGATTCTATATTGTTTATTTCTGCCCTGGTCTTTATTATTTCTTTTCTTCTTCTGGGTTTGGGGTGCTCTTGCTGCTTCCCTTCTAGTTCTCATAGGTGCTCTGTTAGATTTTGAATTTACGCTTTTTCTAATTTGTAGAAATTGGCTTGGATTGCAATATACTTTCCTCCTAGGACTGCCTTTGTTGCGTCCCAGAGATTTTGGATTGTTTTACTTTCGTTTTCATTGGTTTCCATATACTTATTAATTTCTTATCTAATTGCCTGATTACGCCAATCATTCTTTAGTAGGGTGGTTTTTAACCTCCACTTTTTTGGAAGTTTTCCAGATTTTTCCTGTGGTTCATTTCAAGTTTCATAGCATTGTGATCTGAAAGTGCATGGTATTATTTCAATTCGTTTATACTTATGGAGGGCTGCTTTATGCCCCAGTATGTGATCTATCTTGGAGAATGTGCCATGTGCAGTCAAAAAGAAGGTGAATTTTCTAACTTCAGGATGCAGAGTTCTAAATATATCTATCAATTCCATCTATTCCAATGTGTCGTTCAGGTCCATTGCTCCTTTAGTGATTTTCTGTCTGGTTGATCTATCCATTGCTCTCAGTGGAGTATTAAAGTCCCCTGCAATTAGCACATTCTTATCAATAAGATTGTTTCTGTCTGTGATCCATTGTTTTATATATTTGGGAGCTCCTGAATATGGTGCATAGATATTTATAATTGTTAGCTCTTCCTGATGGAGAGACCCTGTAATTATTATATAACGCCCTTCTTCATCTCTTGTTACTGCCTTTACTTTAAAGTCTAGTTTGTCTGATATAAGTATGGCTACTCTGGCTTTCTTTTGGCTTCCAGTCGCATGAGAGATATTTCTCCATCCCTTTACTTTCAACCTGAAGGTATCTTCAGGTCACAAATGAGTCTCTTGTAGACCGCAAATAGATGGATTTTGTTTTTTTTTTTTTTTCCATTCTGCTACCCTGTGTCATTTGGTTGGAGCATTCAGTCCATTTACATTCAGTGATATTATGGAAAAATATCGGTTTAGAGTCATTGTGTTCTCCCTAGAATTTATGTTTATAGTGGTGTCTCTGGAACTTTGTGTTCTTTGCAACATTTCCCTTATAGAGTCCCTCTTAGGATTTCTTGCAGGGCTGGTTTGGGGGTCATGAATTCTTCCCAGTTTTGTTTATTTGGGAACACTTTTATTTCTCCCTCTATTTTGAATGACAGGCTTGCTGGATAAAGGATTCTTGGCTGCATGTTTTTTTGGTACATCATATTGAAGATTTCCTGCCATTCCTTCCTGGCCTGCCAAGTTTCATTAGTTAGGTCTGTAACTACTGTGATAGGCTTCCCTTTGTATGTTAGGGCACTTGGTCCCTAGCTGCTTTCAGAATTCTCTTTTTATCTTTATATTTTGCCAGTTTCACTATGATATGTCGTGCTGAAGGTCGATACAAATTACGTCTTAAGTGGGTTCTTTGTGCCTCTTGAAACTGAATGTCTATTTCCTTTCCCAGATTTGGGAAATTCTCAGTTATAATTTGTTCTAGGATCCCTTCAGGACCTTTCTCTCATTCTTCCTCTTCAGGAATTCCTATGATACGAATGTTGTTTCGTTTGATTGTATCACTCAGGTCTTGAATTCTCCTTTCCTGCTCCTGGATCAATTTCTCTCTCTTCTTTTCAGTTTCCTCTTTTGCTATAACCATATCTTCTAATTTACCTATTCTTTTATCTGCCTCATCAATCCTTGAGGTGGCTGCCTCCATTTTGTTATTCACCTCATTTATAGCCCTTTTAAACTCATCCCACTTAATTTCAAAGTTCCTAATCATTGTCTCAGTTGCTTCTTTGATGCTTTTTTCAACCCCAGCGATTAATTTTATGACAACTTTTTAAAATTCTTGATCTGGTATGTTGTCTAGATCTGCCTTGAGCAGTTCTGAGGCTGTGACTTCTTCCTGGAGATTCTTCAGGGGAGAGATGCTTCGTTTTGTCATTTTTTGCTAGTTTTCTCCCTCTTGTCAGCTTTAAAAAGCTCATTGTACACTGTGCACCTGTTAATATTGCTCTGTTAATGGAGACTTATTGACTGTCCAGGGCCTGTTGTTTCAAGAAATATTCTTTTAATGCTGTCTCTCAGTGTCTCTTGTTGTGCCTTTGAATATTTTATTTCCCTACTCAGCAATATTTGGGACTCGCCATCATGCACACTTTGGCTTGTTTCTTGGTGTAGCCCTAAGACAGAAAACAGACAGACAAACACAAAGGGAACAGAAGCACGCAAACGCACTGACAAATCAGACAAACAAACACATTAAATGGGGGAGAAAAAAGAAAGAAAAATGAGAGGAAAGAGATGAAAAGAGGAGAAGAAAAAAAATAAATAAAGGGGGTCAGAGACAACAAAGGACAGTGGAAAGTCTAAAAGGGTATGACCAGTTGAGGGGAGAAGTAAGGATGAGATGCAGGAGAATATATCTGGATTGCAAGAAAGAAAAAAAAAGGGAGAAAGAGGAAAGGAAAATAAGGAGTAAAAATTTAAAAAAAATTAAGTAAAAATGGTAATAATAATAAAAAATAAGTACAATAAAAAGAAGAAGAAATGAAGAAAAAAAGAGGAAAATGCAGCAGCTCCCCCTGGTGGATAGGTGTGGTTTGGTTTGGTAGGTCTCGGAGGCTGCTCTCAGAGGCTCCACCTTGGTGTCTGCAGAGAGTAGAATGGTGGCACTCCAAGCTCCGCTAGAACTATGCACTGTAGGCCACTCTAATGAGTCTGATCTCCTTGTGCCACAGTTGAGCCAAGTTGTATTTTCCAGGCCCTCCTTGGCTCAAAGTTCTAGTCCATGCACGTTTATGCTACCAGAGATGAGATGTACTTGCTTTGGTGGCTAGCTTCTTATGGGGAGGGATCAGTTTGTCTTGGCTAAGGCAGGGATTTTGGCTGCCTGCTGCCTGAGGCGAGGTGTGCCACCTGAGGGGAGGTGCACAGCAGGAGGTGAGGTGCATGCCCTCACAGACACTGCTGTGGATTCCCAGCCCCCAGTAGGGATCTCAAGCCTGTTGGGGGAGGAATGAGTTTCTCTTGGCACCAGCTGGGATTCCTGCAGCTGCTACCTGAGGCGCCAGATGCTGCTGGAAATGAGCTGGGAGCTCCTGCAGCCTGAGCGGGCGTTTGGCTTCCACTGCTGCCAACTCCCTGCTGGGATAGTGTAGGGGTGGGGGCTATTTTTTCCCAGTTGGCACCCGGGATTCGGGATTCATGCGGCCAATGCTGGGGGCGAGATGCGCTGTGGAAATGAGGTGCGTGCTCCCAAAACCGAGGTTGAAGTGAGCACCCCTGGTGCCGCCACCGTGGCCACTGACTCCCCACAGAGATGGCACAGGGCTGGAAGCTGTTCTTTCCCTTGCACCACCCGGGTTTGGGATTTGGGTACCCAGAAGTTATATATGGAGTGAGAGTTTCTCTCTCTGAGCGTGGTTAAACATTCTTTACCTCTTCCCCAGAGATAGTACTATGAACATGTTTGCTTTCTCTTCCCTTTGTCACAGGGGTCCGCGCGCACTTGCCCCATGTTGGCCTGGGGCTCCCACCTCCCCTGCCCAACTGGGGCTGGCTTGTTTTCCAATCTCCCCAGTTCGCACTCACTCACTCAGGTATCTTTGAGGTTGTCTTCTTTCTGGAGTCCCTATTTTCTTTTTCCACTCTTGCAGATGAGAGTAATATCTCTCTCAGCTTGATAGATGGGGTCGACGAAGTTTACAGAGCTCCCTTCCTCTACGCCATCTTGGCTCCTCTGTCCATCCCAAAGGTTTTGGACTGCCATGTTTTCATTTTCATTTGTTTCCATGTATTTTTTACGTTTATTCTTTGATTTTCTGGTTGACCCACACGTTGTTTAGTAGCATGTTGTTTAGCCTCCAAGTATTCGTGGTCTCTCCAGGTTTTTTTTTTTTTATGGCTGACTTCTAGTTTCATAGCTTGTGGTCAGAAAAAGTGCATGGATTGATATCAATTTTTTTTGAGGGCTCATTTGTGGCCTAATAGAAGTTCTATTCTGCAGAATGTCCCATGTGCACTTGAAAAGAATGTGTATTCTGCTCTTTTAGAATGAAATGTTCTGAATATATCTGTTAAGTCCTTCTGCTCAAGTTTGTCATTCACAGCCACTTTTTCCTTGTTTATTTGCCATTTAAATGATCTGTCCATTGATGTCAGTGGAATGTTATAAAATTCCCTCCTCTTATTGTATTGATAATTGGACAGAGTATTCTGACTGCAGATTTTTCTCATTCAGCATGTTGAATATCTCATGTTATTCCCTTCTCCCTTGCCAAGTTTCTGTTGAGAAATAAATATCCAGCTATCGTATGGGTCTTCTCTTCTAAGTAAAGACTTTTTTTTTTTTTTTTGGTCTTGCTGGCTTTAAGATTGTTTATCACCATTTTTTGCAAAATTTAATTATAATATATGTTATTGTTGGCCAGCTTTTGTTGATGTTGATGGGAGTTCTCTGTCCCTCCTGGATATGGATGTCCGTTTTCTTCCCACGATTAGGGAAATTTTCAGCCATTACTTTTTCAAACAAAATTTCTGCCCCCGTTACTCCTTCCTCTTCTTCTGGGACTTCTATAATATGAATGCTAATAAATTTTATGGGAGTCATTGAGTTCCTTGAGTCTACTCTCATGTTGCATAATTCTTTCTCTCTTTTGTTCCGCTTCATTATTTTCCATTATTTTGCCTTCGAGGTCACTAATTCATTCCTCTGTTTCTACCAGTCTGCTGTTCATTTCATCAAACCTGTTTCTAATCCCATTTATTGCATTTTTCATCTCTAATTGATACTTTTTTAAAACTCTTTCATATGTTTGGTAAGGTTCTTTCTGATGTCTTCTATTCTTTTCTCAAGCCCTGAGTATCCTTATGATTATTCCTTTAAGTTCTCTATCATGAATGTTATTTATATCTGTTTTGCTTAGATCTCTGGCTGTGGCCTTAGCTTGATTTTTTATTTGTGATAAATCCCTCTGTTATCTGGGAAAATGTTCCTCTGACAATATTTGACAATATAGTTTTTAAAAATTAGTGGGTTTTTAAAAAATCTGATACTTCCATTCTTTGACACAGATAATTGTTTTTCAAAGATTTTAGTCACCAGGTTTGAACTGATAAAAAATAATCCAACAATCTTTGTTACATGATTTTTAATAAACTGACTCAGTTTTTCAGTATTCTGAACAAAATGAGCAACTATATGACTTGAGTAATAGAGCAGAAAAAAGTTGATAGCAGGTGATGGCATGTTAATGAGTAAACTATTTTAAAACAAGCCTGTCTGGAATGAATTGGAAAAGTTAAAGAATAGTTAAAAGAAAGTTTAAAGAAAACTTAAAGAATTAGGAGACATCAGCTTCTTTCACATAAAAATGATGAATTTGACAGGATAAAAATAACAGTCTCTAAATAACCCCAATAACAAAGCAGAAATTTAATGAAATCAATCAGATTTTCAAAATAGGAAATTTTTAACATTGACTGGAAAAGGAGATGTGGAAAATATATCCTTACTTCATATGAGTTAAAAGGGAAATTGCTATTTTAACATAAACATAAAACTGGCTCTAATATCCTGTTTTGAAGGTGGTTATAAATGTCCTATGAGGAAAATTTCAACTGCCATGGATGCTTCAGAAATACCACCAGTGAATATTTTTTATCTTGGGTGAAAAAACAAAAAATTGAGGTTCATAAAGATAAGAAAATGTTACTCACCCCTATTGATTTTAAAAGCACCTAGGTTATACGTGTATTCCACAACTCTGAGAGGCATATTATAGGGCATTACAATTTAGTTATCAATTCATTATCATTCAAAACTTTGGAATTTTGGTCCATATCTTTGCACTTATTTTCCTTCCCTGTAGTTTTTGCCTCTATAAGCACAGTTCCTGAAGAGGCATTTTCACCAGGAATTTGACGATTCTTCAAAAGATTTAGGATTAAAAAGGCTGGAATATAGCTTATTCCTCTTAGAGCTCCTGGCAAGCCAAGGTAGATGTATCTATAAAAAAAAAAAAGTTAAAACATATTAAGCTTACTTAGTGTGGTGAGTACAAGCCAGTTTAGAATATCTTTATTATTAATATTTCATTACCATGAGGAAAACAGCAGCTAATTATTTTGCATGTCAATCTTATATAAGCAACTTTGCTGAACTCCCCTATTAATTCTTTTTGTTAAATGTTTTTTGGAAATTTTCATCTAAAAAATTCACACTTTTTTTCTTTTCTTATCTTTGAGGTTTTTTAAATCTTTTTATTTCAAATCAAACCTCTGATTTAAATGCAATACTGTTAACAACAACAGTTTTATTCTAATATTTAGTAAGAATGCTTCCAAAGAATCACCATCAGTTGTTTTATATACTCTGTGAGGGTTTTTTGATGGCTTTTTAAAAATGTTTATTTATTTTGAGAGCGAGAGCAAGTTAGCTCAGGCAGAAGCAGAGAGAGAGGGAGAGAGAGAATTCCAAGAAGGGTCCATGCTCAGTATGAAGCCCGACACTGTTCAGTCTCACAAGTGTGAGATCATGACCTGAGCCAAAATCCAGAGTTAGACACTTAATCAACCGAGGCACCCCGGCCCCCTTAGATGACCTTATTCAGGTTAAGAAAGTTCCTCTTTTATTCTGAATTAGCTCAAAGTTTCATTATGAATGCGTAATGTATGACCCAATCATTTTTGTACATATAGTTAGTAGAACATCCAGGATTTCACCCCCTTTATTGTATTAATAGAGTATATTAGGTTAACATATTTTTTCTGATATTGAACCATCCCTGCATCCTAATATAAATTCTATTACTGAGTTTTTATTAGATTATTAGATTTGATTTATTAATTTTTTATTTAGAATATTTACATATAGATTTATAAGTTAAATCAGTCTATATTTTTTCCTTGTACTGAAATTCTCCTTTTGAATATCAAGACTGTCCTAGTTTTGCAAATAAATTGGGAAATTTTCCCTTTTTTTCCATTGCTTAGAATGACTTGTATTATTTAGAAATCATCAGTTCTTTGAAAGTTGGTAAAAGTTGTCTTAAAAGAATCTGGACTTGATGCCTTAGGAAGATGAGAATTTTTGACTGGTTCACATTTTTAAATAGCTCTGAAAATATTCATGTTTTCTAGGTGTTTTTTTGTAAAATTTGATAATATATATTCATCTAGAAAACTCTCTATTTAATGTTTCCAAATTGCTATATCTAAAATCCTTAAGCATTTGTAGTTATATTTCTTTTTTCAATTTTTCATAGTTTGTATCTCCTCTCTATTTGCCTTTCCAGATTATTGTTATTATTATATTTTAATCTTCTCAAAAATGTTTTATTTTCTTGGTTACCTCTATGGTCTGTAGTGTATCTAGTAATATCAGCATCTTTTTATTTCTTCTTCTTTTTTTTTACTTCTAAAATTTTATTATGAAATACTTCAAAAAAACAGGGGGGAAAAGTTCAAAAATGTGTACTTAACACCCAGGTTTTTTAACTGATTAAATTTTGAAGTGCCTGTGGGGGCTCAGTCAGTTAAGCATCCAACTCTTGATTTCTCTCTGGTCATGATTTCACAGTTAGTGGGTTTGAGCCCCATGCTGGGCTCTGCACTGACAGCCTGGAGTCTGCTTGGGATTCTCTCTCCCCCTCTCTCTGTCCCTCCCCTGCTTGCTCACTTTTTTTCTCTATCTCAAAAAATTAAAAAAAAAATTTTTTTTAATCTTTAAAAGGGCAGCTGGGTGGCTCAGTCAGTTAAGCCTCAGACTTCAGCCCAGGTCATGATCTCATGGTCTGTGAGTACAAGACCCACCTTGGGCTCTGTGCTGTGAGTTCAGAGCATGAAGCCTGCTTCAGATTCTGTGTCTCCCTCTCTCTCTGTCCATCCCCCACTCACACTCTGTCTCTCAAGAAATGAATAAATGTTGAAAAAAATTTTTTAATCTTTTAAAAAATACACAATATTAAAATTATTAAATTTTGCCATTTTTGTTTCAGACCAACTCAAAAGAAGGCATTAATACATTTAAATCCCTTTTGTACCCCTATGATTTTATCTTTTCGCCATTTCAGGATGTAACACTATGTTGGATTTTATGAATTTTGTTCCTAGTTTATTTTTATAGTTTTACAAAGTATGTGTATACATTTATAACATATACAATTGCTTTATATGTACTTACATTTTAAATAATTGGCATAATACTATATATTCTATTCTGAATATTTCTTTTCTTTTTAAATAGTTTATTGTCAAATTGGTTTCCATATAACACCCAGTTCTCTTCCTCATAAGTGTCCTCCTCCATTACCACCACCTCTTTTCCCCCTCCTTCTCCCCCTTCAACCCTCAGTTAGTTTTCAGTGTTCAATAGTCTCTCTCGGTTTTATGTCCGTCCCTCTCTCTCCCCAACTCTTTCCCTCTTCCCCTCCCCATGGTCCTCCATTAGGTTTCTCCTGTTCTGAATATTTGTTTTAGCCCCTCTTTTTATTTATTTTTTTATTAAATTTTTTTATGTTTATTTATTATTGAGACAGAAACACATCATGAGTAGGGGAGGGGCAGAGAAAGAGAGGGAGACACAGAATCTGAAAGCAGCCTACGGGTTCTGAGCTGTCAACACAATGCCTGACTAGGGGCTCGAAACCACAGATGAAATCATGACCTGAGCCTAAGTCGGACGCCCAACCTACTGAGCCACCCAGGCGCCCCTAGGCCCTCTTTTTAAAATTATGCTCATACACCCAGTTCTACTTTATATATTTTTAACTATTGCACCACATTTCAATGTGTGAACATGCCACAATTTAATCCAGTTTCCTATTGGACACTTGTCTTGTTTAACTTTTCTTCTATTATCAACAATACTGCAGTAAACCTCCTTTTACATGTCTCCTTGTGTAGGTGAGCAAGAGTTTCTGTAAAATATGTCTCAGGGTCTTAGAGTACACAACTTAGCAATTGCCCAGATGTTTTCTTTAATAGTTTTTACTTACTACCAACATTCTTCATTGTCTCTAATGTCTTCTGTCATAAAGAAAATTTGAAGATGTATATTTAGTGATATTTGATCATTTCTTGCCCTTTGGTTTGCAGTTTTTGTTTTGTTTTGTTTTGCTTTGTTTTTTGTTTTTTTTTTTTCAATTTAAACACAAAGCAGTAAGGATCAGAGATATGTGGTTGTATTGTTTCTGGTGACTACCTGCTACTGGTTTAAGTGTTATTTCTTTGTAAGTCACGTATTTATTTCTCTGGGAACTTTCATGAGTTTTTTTTTTTATCTTGAATATTTGTAATTTTACTCTGATATGCCCATTTATATATTTTTTGACTATGCCTTAAAATGTATCTTTGATGTGAAACTTCATGTCTCAAATTATAGAAAATTCTAAGCCATTAAATTTTTAAATTTATATCTGCCATTTCCTCTTTCTCTTTGTAGAAATATTTTTAGGTGTATGCTTTAATTGTTAACTTGTCTTTATTTTTTTAAATAGTTTATTGTCAAATTGGTTTCCATATAATACCTAGAGCTCTTCTCCACAAGTGCCTTCCTCCATTACCTTCATTACCACCAACACCCTCCCACTCCCCTCCCCCTTCAACCCTTGGTTGTTTTTAGTACTATTGTCTCTCAGGTTTTGTGTCCCTCTCTCTCCCCAACTCTCTTTCCCCAGTCCCCTCCCCATGGTCTTCCATTAGGTTTCTCCTGTTAGATTTCTGAGTGCAAAAATGAATAATCCAGTGAAGAAATGGGCAGAAGACATTAACTTGTCTTTAATATTACTTAGGTGTTTATTTTTGTTGAGCAAGTTCACATTGTTGATTTACATTCTAGACAAATTCTTCTGTATTCTCTTTCAGTTCACTAATTCTCATTTTAACTATATTGACTTCAAATTTATTATATATTTAGAATTTATTTTATTATCTCAGTGATATACATTTAATCTCTAATATTTCTCAGTTCTTATGCATATTCTTATTTCTACTTGATTTTTGTTATCATTTCTTGTTCATTTTTAATGGATATTATGCCATTTATTTGTTAATTTTAATACTATTTACCTAGTTAAGCATACTTATTTTAAAGTCTTTGTCAAACTCCTACATTATATTAAATTTAATCTGGAAAGAAGTCATGTTTTAGTTGGTAATTTATGTGCTTATCTTTTTCACCATTAGATTTGTTAATGTGTTTTTAAGTTTAAGCTTGCAAAACTAAAGAATTTTGAAAGTTTTGTAGTTGTTCTTATTGACTGTGTTTTTTCTTTCTCTTTATTTATTCTTCCAAATTTGTTTTATTTGCTCTTTCTCTGTATCTATTCTTCCAAATCTAATAGCTTTCCTGTTGTTCCTGAGGCCAGACCGAGTTTTTATAAGGGTAATTTTTAATGTGATACTGAGATTAATCACAGTGAGAGCAGATTGCTTGGTCGGGTTCTCCGGTGTATCTAAGTCTTGTTTCCTCCTTTGTAACACAGCAATGATGTGCAAAAGGGATTCTTTTAAAATCTATTTTACAAAGAGATTTGCATTTGTTTCTTAGGACTGCTATAACAATGCACCACAAAGTTGATGCCATAAGACAAAGAAAATTTATTCTCTCACAGTTCGGGAGACTGGAAATCGGAAGCCAAAGTGTTGGCAGGGCCAGGCATCCTCTGCAGGCTCCAAGAAGGAATCTTTCCTTGACTCTTCCTGCCTGCTGGCAGCAATCCATAGCATTCCTTGGTTTATAGATGGCAACTCTGAAATCTCTGCCTCTGTCACCACACAGCATTCATCCTGTGTGTATGTGTCTCTTTGCCTCCTTTCCTCTTCTTATTAGGACATTGGTGATTTGATGTAGGGCTCACTCTAATCCAGAAGGACCTCATCTTAATTTCACTAATTTAAAGACTTATTTCTAAATTAAGACTTATTTCCAAATAAAGTCATATACTGAGGTTATGGGTGGACATAAAATTTTGAGGAACATTATTCAACCCAGTTCAAGGGTATTCAACAGCATCTCATGGATTAAGCATTAAATCTGGATCTAATCTCTTGACTCCTTGGAAGTACTATATTTTCTCTTTGGAAACTGATCATCCAGAAACCACTTCCTATTTCTAGGCTTAGAAGTTTTGCATTTAGTCTTTGTACTCAGCTTTTATTTATTTCTTTATCTTACTGTTCGATTTCTACTTCAGGAAAGCTGGATGTCTTGGATGATGTTTGTAATATCTTTGAACCCAGATATATCCCTTTCAAATTAAAAAGTGTATCTATTGTTCTTATTTGAAATAAGAAATATATCAATACATAACTTACTGAATTACTTCTCAAGCTTTTCTACCTTATTTGAAATTACATTGTCTTTTTTCTAAATAATGAATTCATTAATTTTTAATCTTTGTAAAAATATATATATATACACATACATTTAAAGTTCTAAATATACCTTTGAGTATTCTTTTAGCTTGGTCCCATAAATTTTTCTATTCAGTGCTTTCACTGATGTAGAGTTCTAGTTATTTCATTATTTTTATTATAATTTATGCTTTTACCTATAAGTAATTTCAAAAGTGAGGTTTTGGCAACATTTCATTATAGATTTCTAACTGCATTGCATTATGGACAGAAAACAGTGGTTATAGATATCAACACTTTTTTTTTTAACTTTGTGGCATTAGACTTAGTTGTAATAAATATTTTTTATAGGCTTGAGAAAAATGTATTTTCTCTTGGTTGGGATTTTTAAAATTGCTGTATATTTATTAGATAACACTACTACAATTTGCTGATTCAAATTTTTCTGTAGCCTCACTAACTTTTTGCCTATATTTTATATTTTCTTGTTGGAAAAGTTGTTGAAATTTTCCACTCTGTAGATTTCTTCTCGTTATTTTGTTCTTTTTTAAATTTTTTTTAAATCTTTTATTTATTTTTGATACAGAGAGAGACAGAGCATGAGAGGGGGAGGGGCAGAGAGTGAAGGAAACACAGAACCAGAAGCAGGCTCCAGGCTCTGAGCTGTCAGCACAGAGCCTGATGCGGGGCTCAAACCCACGAACGTGAGATCTTGACCTGAGCCGAAGTCGGAGGCTTAACCGACTGAGCCACCCAGGCGCCCCTCTTCTCGTTATTTTGTAATTTTTTTTTTGTTTTCTATATTTGAGATGAAGTTGATAGATATATATGGGTTGGTGACCATTACATATTATCAATTAAGCGTTTTTTATTATTAAGTAATATTCTTATTTAACTCTGTTAATCCCTTTCACCTTAAATTCTGTTTTGTCTTACAGTCATTAATATAACCACAGAAGCTTGGTTCAATATTTGCCTGGTATGTTTTTCCTGACCTTTATCTTCAATCTTTCTTCACATATATTTTTTAAGCTATGTCTTGTAAACAGTATAGCTGGAATTTTGAAAACACTGAAACTCACATTAAAGTAACTTTTAAGAATCAAGTTCAATTGGTTCACATTTATTGTGATACCTGATGTATTTAGGCTTATTTTTTCAACTTATTTCATCTGTTTTTATTTTCCTATTTCTTACTTCTATTGAATTTTCCTTAATCCTTATATTTCTTTCTATTAGCTTGGAGTAAATGTAAGTGGCCATCCACTTATGTCTTTACATCTTTGGCAGAATTTAAAGTTAATCAGTACTTCTATTCATCAAACCGTAAGAGTCCTATATGTTCCCTGGGTTTTAAGCTGACAGTTTAGCCTCCCATAGTTGCATGGATGCTGGCTGAAGATACAAGACTTCCAGGTCAGAGACGAAGGACATTTTTACTCACAGTACAGCAATCATCACAAGTTTCATGTTCAGGTTTGTTTTCCTTAACCTTCAAGTCCCAAAGGAATCACACCATGGGAGACCTATGTGAATTTTGTGCACACAATTGGTTTGGGTCAAAGCTAAGAAATGCTGAATTTAGGAAATCCCATTCTTTTAAATGGGTTGGACGCAAATTTGCCAACCTTTACCCTAGAGAGAGTTATTACTTTTATTATCCTAGACAGCAAACGCTGCTTCAAAGGAAAATATCATCTATATTCTCCAAGATCATGTACTATTCAAACATCCTTGAAAAGATAGTTTTCAAAAAAGCCTCTGCTAACAAGATCTGCAGAAATGCAAGAGACCCATGGAGAACGGTTTACCAACAGTATCCATTGAAACTTCCTGTTTGTACATTACATTAACATCTGGTAAGTTTTCTCATGAATACACTTTATCAGCCACTCTAATTAATCTGACTGATAGAGGATGCTACCAAATATAACTATCTTGTCTAAAATAGCATTTAATTAAGGCTATAATCAATAGGAATCCTGGCAGCAGGATGAGGCCAGTCTATACCAGTGATCTCTGGGTTTCTCAACTGTGAAGCAAACCAATCGCATGCACAGTATGTGTGTAGGCCACCTTCACGTTACCTTTCAAGAGCTTTAGAGGGCTAAGGAACTGATGAAAACATGAATTTCATGCTGTCTTCTCTCTTCATAGTACTTGCCATATGTCCTTTTATTAATCAAAATAAAACCTTAGAATGTTGTAAACAATGCTAAATTGTTTTTTAGTAAATGAAAGAATTTTTATACTGCCCCCTTGACAGAAATTAATACAAATCTGAACAAAATTCGGGTCTCTAAAGTTAAAACAAAAACCATGGAAATAGAGCAAATGGAAGTATTTTGTTCAAAAACACATTATCTTGAGTTTTGTTGAAAGTCAGACTTGTACTAACAAAAGAGTAAGCTTTTATGAGACATGAAGAATATATTGTGTCAGCAAAATTTAATGAAGAAGGAAAAATATCATTTTGAAAAGTAGGTAGATGCAAAAGGAAGTAAAGTTCAGGCTAGTCAGATGTTGAAATGATGTAGGATGCAATGAGGATACTATAAAGAGGAATATAATTTCTAAAGGTAGTTTATGTATAGCTATTACCTTCAATAATGTGTTGATTGCAACCAATTTGACAAAGATCATTTTGAAAGACTAGGTTAAGGAAGTCATCCATGCTTATATTTACCAAGTACTTTGAAAATATTGAGGAAATAAAATTCTAGTACATAAATAAGGAATAGAGATATAGAATTAGCATATATTCTGGAAACACAGCCAAAAGTAGTCTAGTACCTGAAAAAGAAAATCTTATACATGAATGGTGCCATTTTATGTACAGTCTATGCTTAGAAAGCAGTCTTTTACAAAATTATTATCTTTACCTGAAGTTGGTCGAATCATATATCCTGCATGCTCCTGACTCACCACATTTTGAAGTTCCCCAGTGTAAACATGTAGAATCCACTAAAGCTCCGAAATATATAGGTGCAGGAATTCCAGCTGCAATTAAAGAGGGGAAAAATCCAACAAGGCAAGAATTAAGGTACATTATTTTGTTTGTAAACATTTCAGTTTTCTCTATTTGTAGAATGAATAAAGTAAAATATGAATTAAATGCTTTAAATTTAATTTAGATATTAGAAGTTATTATTTTTACTATAACATTTCTAAGTTATAAAGGATAAGTAATGTGATAGATAAATGCGATATAAAATTATCAATATTGAAAAACATTGAATTAATTTCTCTTTATATTTTTCTGTAATGCTTTGGACCAATCATGTATACATTTTACTTCAACAAAGCATTTTTTGTTCATTTGCTTTTCAAATCTTAGAATAAGTGAAAAGTAGAATTAATTCAGATAGGTCATTTTCAAGTAAGAAGGGGGAGTTCTACATTTTTTCTTATACCTTAATCTCATACAAATTATTAGGTGCTGCAAATAGAAGGGATATTTGTTATACTTGAAGAGAGAACAATTTCATTTACTTAGTAGTTAATTGTGGTCTCATATGATGTTGGAAAAAACAATTTTTACCAAATACTCTTGCGCAAAATGTATGTAACCCCACACCAAGAGACTTCTCTTCAGGCTTGATACACCTAAAAATAGTTAAATTCATAAGTAAAATTAAAATAGAGATTTAAACACTGTCATAGTTTTTTTTTTAAGTGTTTGTAAATGCTGGTTACACACTGGGCACTAGAACATGTTTTTTTGCATGCTCAGATCTTGGTTTTTCAAGGCCTGATTATCCAGTTTGTAGCCTACACAGGAGCCCTACTTTTGATTTTTGGCGTTTTACCCATCACTTTTTGCTCATTCATTTTTATCACAAAGTTATCAGAGAACAAAATATTTTGTATTAGTTTCTATCCCAGTATCCACTGAAACAGTACTTCTTATTGAAGCAGTAGTTTTTGATTAAACCTTCAGCCTAAAACAAGAATAATGCAACCCTAGCTATATTTAATTTATTTGTATTAACACAATACAGAAAATCCAAGAATTATATAAGTAAATGAAAGACAGAAAGAAAACAAGGATAACATTTTTGAAAGGAATGTGACAAAGAAATCCAAAGCAAACATATTTTAAGTGATTTGGTATCATTTCAAGAGTCATACAGATCTTTCATTCTCTCCAAAAATCCCACCACTTTTGCATTGTTGCCTGAAGTTCCTGAAGAAACAGGACTATAATTCTGCAGTGGACCTTCATGTGTCTCACTCATTCCAGCATCACCATGGCCAGCTCCTCAAAGAATTCACTTTGAGAGTTCCACTGTATTCCCTCCCTTTCCTTCCTTGATTAACTCAAAGCTGAGAAAATAAAAGTAGCTTTCTTCACAAAAGTATATTTTTAGCAAAAATGTCATCTTATTGACATTTTCTTAACATAAAGATTTTACTGAATTTGAGCGACCTCATAGGTTGATGTAGACATTATCTACCTGACACATAGGTTATTTAGACAACATCAGTGATTTATTCAGAAGGAAGTTAAGAGAAGCCAGGAGACCCAGTGTGACCCTCTTAGTCCAATGGCTTCCATTTAATACATAAAGTAGGGTGTTTATGTTTTCTGAAGAATTTTTATTTCCTCTCTATCTTTAATATACCACTTAATGTCTAACAGAAATGTGAAATACTAATTTAAGCTGTCATTATTTAAACTGTGTCAACAGTTTAAACTGTTCTACAAACTCTAGCATTGATTGGCATTGATTATAACATCAATTTCTAGAACCTAGGAATCAGAAAAAGTTAGCATGTACATCCTGGGAAAATGCTGAAAAAATTCAAATTGTTCTTTAAACTGGCAGAGTGGCATTGATGTTGCATCCCTTTACCATCATAGTAGGAGATCCAGGGAGATCCCACAAAAATAGAGACAACACAAGTATATTATTCAAAGTCCAGGTGTTAAATTCTACAATATGACCCTGGCAAGAGATGGGAGAAGAGAATAGAGACATGAAGAGAGCATGATTAAGCATTTGTTTTATTAAGAGGCAGACATTATTTCTGAAAAATTATAAAATTAATGAGCAAAACATAAGTGTAATTAAGACTTTCAATAATCATTCTGACCATTTGAAAGATACAACTTTCAAAGTAGCAGAAGAAAAACCAACATACACAGTGGTTTCCCCTTATCTGTGGTTTCACTTCCAACAGTTTCAGTTACCCACAGTCAACTGTGGTCTAGAAGCAGATGGTTCTTCTGACATAGCAGATCAATAGCAGCTGAGTGCTACGGTCTGTATATCACAAGGGCTCCATCATTCACCTCATTTCATCTCATCATGGAGGCATTTTATCATCTCACATCATCTCAAGAAGCAAAAGGGTAAGTACAGCACAATGTGATATTTTGATAGACCACATGCAGTTAACTTTCATTATAGTATATTGTTATAATTGTCCTATTTTATTATTAATCTCTCCTTTGCCTAAATTATAAATTAGACTTTATCACAGTTATGTATATTTAGAAAAAAACATAAAACATGTAGGGTTTATTATTATCCATGGTTTCAGGTATCTATTGGGGATCTTAAAATATATACCTTACAGATAAACGGTACGATGTATGATGGAAAGCAAGAAAAATAAGTAAAAAGAAAGTCAAATAAATAGGCTATATTAAATAAAATAGCAAAAAGAGTCTTATCACAATAATTACAAGAAATCTAAATGAGGGGATGTCTGGGTGGCTGAGTCAGTTAAGTGTCCGACTCTTGGTTTTGTCTCACATCATGATTTCATGGTTCATGAGTTTGAGTCCTGCATCAGGTTGTACTGTGGAGCCTGCTTGGGATTACAAAATCATATGTAACAAATTGTCTATGAAACAAAATAAAAGATTGAAGATTGAAGGAAAAGGAAAAGATATAACAGGTAACAGTGAACCAAAAGAAAGCTAGAACTTCCATTTTAATAAGAAACAAAATATAATTCCCTTAAAGAAATAACTAAAAGATAAAGAAGAAACTTAAGTGATGTTAACAATAGGAATATAATGATCAAAGGTACATTTGCATCCTATAATATATCCTCCAAATGCATAAACTTAAAAACTGAGAGACTCATAGGGAGAAATACATCAGCAATATTTACAGATTTGAACACTCATCTCTGAAAAACTAATGAATTAATGCAGACAAAAACAAGAATACATTTACAAAATTTGGATAATGCAATGCTTCACTTCAATCCAAGAGATATGGGAACTAATACCCAAAAGTCAGTTACACATTCTTTTCAGAAAAACATGAAATACTAAAAAAATGCACTAGGCCCCAAATAAAACCTTAAAATTCCATCTCCCCAACCTGTAGTCTTTAAGATTAAGTTGTCTGAACATAAAAATGGAGTGATAATAGTAAATGATACCTATAGAATGTTCTTACAAATATGGAATTATGTAACACATTAATAAATAAACTTTGGTCTGGTGTGGCAAATCATAAATGAAATTATGAAATAGTTATTAGAAATAAACTTCACTGAAAATACTAGTTGAAGCATTGCTAAAGCAATATTTGGAAAGAAATGTATAGATTTATGTACAGTAATCAGAATGAACAAATGATCTAAGTATTAAACTCAAAGAGTTGGATAAAGAAAAATAGAGCAAGCCTAAAAGAAAAAAAATTAAGAAGAGCAGGATTATATGAAATAAATATTAACAAAACCAAAAACTGGTTCTCTAAAAAGAGAAAAATAAAATAGACAAGCTTCTGACAACAGTGATCAAGAAAAAGTAAAGAAGGGGCAAATAAACAAAATACATAAGAAGAAAAAGGAAAACCTTTCAGATACATTAGAGAATATCAGAATAGTAAGGAATATTATAAACACCTATACACTAGCAAGCATGCAAAGGGTTAAGTAGAAATGGAAAATGTGAATAGGCACTAATACTGAATAAGTGGAAATAGGAATATCACTGTCTCAATAAGCCCAAAGTATAAATACTTTCACAAGTGGATTTATATAACTTTCAACAGATATTTAATGTAAATAGTTCAAGAAATTAAAAAATACAAAATTTATCAATGCGTTTTGTGGGCCCAGAATGAATCCAAAACAAACTAAAAAGAATAAAAATAATATGTCTTTTTATTTATCAACATAGTTAAAAGTTTTAAATAAAGTATTATTTAAACAAACCAGGCCACATATAAAAATATAATTAAGTATGGATTTTTGTATCCATGCAAACAGTTCAACATAAAAAAATCTACCATTTTATTTCACTACACCAAAAATACTAAGTAGAAAAATTATAGAATCATAGATGCAGAAAAATACATCTAATAACATTTAATATATATTTCATTATCAGAAACTTAGAAGCTAGATGAAAACTATATATTGAAAAAATATAGCAAATATCATCATGGAAAAATGTATACGGTTTCCATTATGATTAGAAAAGTACAGGAATACTTGCTATCATCACTATCGTTTAACATAGTTTCGTAGGTCCACATTGATGCTTAAGAAAAATTTAAAAGCCAAAGATGTGTAAGGTTTAGAAGTGAAGAGATAGGGTGCCTGGGTGGCTCAGGTGTTAAGCAACCAACTCTTAACTTGGCTCAGGCAATGATTTCACGGTTCATGAGTTCAAGTGCTATGTGGAGTTCTGGGCTGGCAGCACGGAGCCTGCTGCGGATTCTCTCTCTCTCGCTCTCTCTCTGCTCCTCCCCTGCTCATGCTCTGTCTCTGTCTCTCAAAAATAAATAAATCTTTAAAAAAAAGGAACCATATGTAAAAGGTAAAGCTGTAAAGCTATTAGGATAATATTTAGGTGAGTTTGCATAAATTAGGAATATAAAAACACTTTTAAAATGTGACTCCCCAACACACAAACCCTAGGGTAAGAAAATTGTAAGGTTTCAGTACAACAGAATTTAGGATTTAATTTCATAAAAGATAGTGTGGAGAAATTTAAAAAACGATGAGAGATTAGGAGATAATTGTACCATGTAAGCAATATTACATTAATATTTATAATTTAGGCAGTAATCAGCAAAATCACCAAGAAAAATATATGAAGCATAATAGAAAATGAGCAAAGAAAATAAACAAGGCTTCTTTTTATTACTTAAATATTTTTTAATGTTTTATTTATTCTTGAGAGAGAGACAGAGACAGAGCATGAGAGGGGGACGGGGAAGAGTGAGAGAAGGACGCAGATTCAGAAGCAGACTCCAGGCTCTGAGCTGTCAGCACAGAGTCGGATGCAGGGCTCAAATTAACAAGCAAATCTGAGCCGAAGTCGGATACTTTACTGACTGAGCAACCCAGGTGCCCATTGATCAGTAAGCGTCTTGAAGCAGAAGCCTAAACAGCTAAAAAAATTTTTTGAAGATGTTTAAACACATGAATCAGGAAACCACATATTGAAATATCAGTGAACTACCATTTTACACTCATTGGACTAGTCCAAGTCAGAAAGTTAGATAATGCCAAGTGCTAGTGAGGCTGTGAGAAGGCAGGAACTCTCATGTGGGCAAGGTGTGAGAACTCATACGTACTAAGCAGTACTTGGTGAATATATGTACACATGTGCCTTGCAAACCAAAGCAAGATTTATAACACAGCACCACTCTTGTGAATATAGGAACATGTACTCACAAAAAGATATTAGTATTTTACAAAGGAAAATACATAGTTAAGTTCATATAGCTATCATATTAATATGGGTGCCTATGGTGAGGAGAAGTGAAAAATAGAATGAAAAAAAGTGAAATCAAACAAGAGTGAAAATTTATCCCAGCCTGTGAGGATAATGTGCTGTGAGCTGTGAACTGAGAATCACAATGAACTTAAGTCTTCTTCTAAGTTCTAATGAAAAATGAAGAAAAAAGGGGGGAAATGCAAATTTTGTTTACTAGAGATGTTTACAATTGTGTACTAGACACGAAGAATGCTGGAATGACCAGAATGAGAAGAACACACCTAAGTCTGAATCTTAGCTCTGCAGTTCCCTGTGTGGGAAAGCCCTTCATCGCTTGTATTTCACAATAGCCTTATAACAGAGTCAAGCATTTATTATTATGCCTACTATTTATTTAAAATGAAACTCAAATAGACCAAAGGACCTGCTCAGTGCCCTGTAGATAGGAACTGGTGACACCGGCTTCTGACAGCTTTGCACTCTGCTGCCTAGTAGTTTGGACCATCTGAAATGACTGCAAGGCAACCACTCTTTACCCATCAAAATAACCATTTCATGTGGTTTACACTAAAATATAAATGTGTCTCTTTTTGTGCTAAACAATGAGAGGTTCACTAATTTAACTGCAAAATATAAGAAAGGAAAGATAGGGAGAGAAGTGGCAAAATATGAATATATATATTCATAAACTTTTAAAATTTTGTAAAATTTGACAATGCCTACTGCGAAACTTTTAATAAATGAAATATACGACCAGAGGACAATGTGGACCCAGGTGGCTTTCTTGGAAAAAGGTGCTTTAATAAAGGACCCTAAAGGAATATAAATAAAACATTTTCTGTACCTTAGGAGAACCATATATCCAGGTATGGCAGATAAAGAATAAATGAAACCACCAATTGCTGACAAGATTAAAAAGTACTGGAGCATCATGGAACAGTCATGTCCTTTGTTACACAGCCCAAGAACTGCAGATGAATTTCCTGATGTTAGAATGCAGCTACAATTTTGGAACACCTGTCAGGAAATAATATTATCCTATTTAAGAAAGTAAATTTCGAACACAAATCACAAATATTTTGTACATAGGCAGCTGGATCAAGATAGAGACTATTTATTCCCTTTATTCTCATCTCCTTTATGGTGCCTCTGAGGAGTGTAGCAAAGCAAAACATTGATGGGTGGTTTTAGAAAAATGGTATTTATTTCTAAATATATGGAGTAAATTTGCAGTAACTCAACTACCCTAAAGACTTGCCTTTTAAAAAAACATACTGTTTTTGTTACAAGACAAAGTATGACAAACAAAATTTGTTTTGGAATACTCAGTTGAAATATTTAGATACTTACAAATATAAAACTTTGTTTTAAAAATATAGTTTATTTCAAAAACAGAGTAAAGTCAATCCTTTTAAAATTCTCATGTTTCCAGTTTTTAATTAGAATTAAATGTTGTATTTTACTTTATCATCAACCAACATTTAAATGTAATATTTTTCAGGCAAACAAAACAAAACCTAGGTCCATTTTCTTAAAAGAGCTGTAAGAATGTGAAAAACACAGAAAGTACATGCATACATCCATACAGGGGGAAATAGGGAGAAATAAAGAAAAGCAATTAGGTAGATAATATCAAAACCACAAATTTTATCTCCATGATAAAAATATTTCAATCCAGGGTATTTTTAAAACAAATTACCTGGGTAATAATGCCAACTGCTATGAAAGTAAATTTCAGTGATCAGTGTCTGCTATACTCAAGTAATTTTTTTTGATTAAAAATAAGACAAGTGGTCAGATACTGTGGAAGTTTAAAATAAGATTTGTAAAATAAAAGGTAAATCAAGTGAACATATAGAAAAACTTTACTTTTACTCTTATCAAATGTAGGCCCAGTTCATGTGGGAAAGTTCTAGTGCAATCCATAAAACCAAAGTTTTGTTAAAAAAATAAATAAATAAATAAAATAAATAAAAAGAAGAAGAAGAAGAAAAAAGGCCAATACAAAGCGTTACCATGTTTATTCCTGCTCCAACAGATGTCTCACAACCAGCAAGACAAGCCGACATATATGACACACCATTGTTTCCACACACAGGATCCCATGTTTTAGTTGGACAGTTGCAATCCCTATTACAGTCAGCAAGGATAGCATTTCCCATATAGAAATCTTGTTGCATTCTGAAATGATTTAAAATAATGCATGGCTATTGAAAGACCAATTTCTTTTTCTTCTTTTCATCTTAATCCAAAATTGTATTTCCTCTCCTTCCCAAAATAGAAACAGAAACCTTCTAACCATCAATGTGTGTGACCTCAATACTATATCTCTGGCATAAAATATACCTGCTTTGGTGACCACATAGCCACTTGATCAATGATTTATTTCAGATAAACAAATAGCCAATAAACAAATATTAATTGAGTGTTTACCATATGGAAGGTATTTTTCCTAGTATTATTAGAATTCAAAAATGATGATGACCTAATCCCTGTGGCTGATCTATGTGGTAGAATTTAACAAGAGATCATATGTTATGAAAGCAACCTTGAAGATCAAAATCTATAAATTCAGTTTATGATGCAGATATTACATTTAGCTTTAGAAATCCAACGACTTGAGTAAATACATTCTTCTAGTATGAAGAGTGCCCATGGTTTATCAAAATGGCAGCATAGTTTGTTTTTGATGACTCATCCTCATAAGAAAACCAATTAGCAACTATCTATAGACAAGATACCATTGTGAAAATCCCAGTGTCTGGAAATGAGGCTAACACACCCTCCTGGAGCACAAAGACCTAGAAGGACCACTTTGGAAAAATAAGAGTAAGAGGACCAGTTACATTCTGATCAAATTGCACCTCCCCCAGGTCAACACAACACCACACTGAGAAGGCTGTCGTGGGCCTACACTACTCCAGTGGGAAAAGAAAGCCTAAGGTGGACATAAAGTCCCCTCAGCATGTGGGATGTTACCCAGGAGGCCCATTCAGGTCTCACTTCCTGAGGATGACAAGATGAATCTGCAGGCTTCACTCATTAGAGATTAGATAGAGAAGAAGGGAGACAGGGATTACAGCAACCAGCACCGAGATCTTGGCAGACACTATCCTTTCTTGCAGCATTGTCCAAGTACAGATCCGAGCCAGTGGTTCTACTCATCTACAGAGCTGAATGATGGCTCCTTTTAGCCAAGAAGCTCAGTTGGCAGTTCTGCTTGATTTGGGTTACCAGTCAACAGACTATACTGGTTGTGGGACCTGTTAAGCTGCTTCATCTGGGCAGGGAAGCAAATTCAGACGCTTGCCTAACTGCTGAGACATATCCTCCAGTCCCACTCACCCAGAAACTGTGGCCAAAGAACCTAGGAAGCCATAGAATCCATCCTACAGCCTGCTCAGTCTGGAAACCAAGCGAATAGCCCTGCCCTACTGTTAAACATAACCTCTTGCCCCACATAACCAAGGAGCCTGAACAGTAATCCTTGGCAGCTTCAGAGCCCAGACTACAGCACCACCTGACAGCAGAACCCAGTCTTTGATCTTACCCATTGCTGAACACAGCCTGAAGCTTTGCTCAGGCAGGGAACTTAGCCAGTGACTCCGCCAAATCATGGAGCAAGCTTAAAGCTCTAGCTGATGAGAGAACTTGGACAGCAATTCTGCCCAAAGAGAAGATGCAGTTTCTAGCACCACCCAACTCTGGGGTACAACTAGAAGCCTCTCTTTTCCAGAGATCCTGGCCAGAAACCTTCTCCAATAGCAGAGCACAGTCAGCAGCTTACCTGATTGGAAGCCAATCCTGTGGCCCCACCCAACTTCAGGGCACACCTTGTGGCCCTTTCTGATCACAGAAAACAGCCTGAGCTGACCAGGAAAACCCCAGCTGACCAGGAGCAATTGCAAGCCCAGCCCATCACTCTGACCAGTAGTAAAGTGCAACCAGTGGCATCATCCTGCCATGGGATATAGCCTACAACCTTGTCCAATCAGAGGGGATTGCAAAGATCTACCAGTGGTCCCACTAAATGGTAGAGCACAGCTAGCAGCACTTCCCAATAAAAAGCCCACCCAGCTGACCCGTTTGAATGTCCAACCCAACCAAATAGGTTGAATTCAAAAAGAAATCCCAAAACACAGACTAATTAAACTGGCAAAAGTCAGAGATGAAAAGAGAATTTTGAAAATGGCAAGACAAAGATGAATTGTCACTTCCCGTGCATTCACATAAGACTATAAGCAGATTTGTCAACAGAAAGTTTGCAGGTCAAGAGAGTGGGATAATATATTCAACATATAGAAAGACAAAATCTCTCAATCAAGAATACTATACCTGGCAAAACTGTCCTTCAGAAAAGAAGGAAAGATAAAAATTTTCCCAAACAAACAAAAAGTTTAGGGAGTGCATCACTACTAGACCGGAATGACAAGAAATGCTAAAGGGCATTCTTTAAACTGGAATGAAATGATAATAACTAAAATTATAAAAACATGTGAATGTGTAAAGCCCAGTGGTAATGGTAAATATATAGTCAAAGTCAAATTCTCTAACATCATGATGGTAGTGTATAATTCACTTACACAACTCTAGTTTTAAAGTTAAAAATCCATAAATAATCATAATTAGAGTAATATATTATTGGATACACAATGTAATAATGATGTAAATTTTACCATTAACCTAAAATGTGAGTGGGGAGAAGTAAAAACATTTTTATTATTATTATATTAAATATTATTTTATATAATATTTTCCATATGCTATCACAGTCAAGTTGTTAAGGAATAGGATGTTATAAATATATTTTAATGTAAGCAGCATACAAAGGAAAGAGCTGTAGTAGTACGTAAAAGATTATGCTAAAGTTGTGAAGGCATACTGTTAAAAAAGTTTTCAAATCACAAAGGAAGTTCATTCATCAAAAAGATATAACAATTATAAATTCCTATGCACCCAATATTGGACTACCTAAGTATACGAAACAAATATTAACATAACTAAAAGGAGAAATAAGCAGCAATACAACAATAGAGGCTTTGATATCCTATCAACAATGGATAGATCATCTAGACAGAGACTCAATAAGGAAATAGCAGATTTGAACAATATGATAAACCAACCTAAAAGACATTCAAATCCAATATATTCCATCCAATAGCAACAGAATGCACATTCTTTTTAAAAGCACACAAAACATTGTCTAGTATACATCATGTGCTAGGCCATAAAATAATTTTCAAGAAATTCAAGAAGATAGAAATCATATCAAATAGTTGTTCTGACCACAATGATAGGAAACTAGAAATCAATTAACAGAAGAAAAATCAGGAAAGTTCACAAATATATGGAAATTAAACAACGCACTCCTAAATGACCACTGGATCATAGAAGATATCAAAAGGGAATAAAAAAATATCCTGACACAAATAAAAATGGAACCATAACATACCAAAATTTCTAGGATGCAAAAAAAGAAATTCTAAGAATAAAGTTTATAGTATGAACCCGTAAATTAAGAAAAGAAGAAAAAAAGACCTCAAATAAACAACCTATCTTTACATAGCAAGGAACTAGAAAAGTAAAAAGAGAGTAAACCAGATAAATAAAATTATTCTTTAATTGTCTTTTTATGTTTTTTAAATTTATTTTTGAGAGAGAGAGCGTGAGCAGGGAAGGGTCAGAGAGAGAGGGAGACAAAGAAACTGTGACACAGACACACAGAATCTGTGCTAGCTGTCACCACAGAGCCTGATGCGGGGCTCGAACCCACGAACCATGAGATCATGACCTGAGCTGAAGCCAGGTGCTTAACCAACTGAGCCACCCCGGCGCCCCCTAAATAAAATTATAAATTAAGGAAGAAATATTACAACTAATACCACATAAATATGAAGGATCATAAGACAAAACTATTAATTATACAATAAATTGGACAACTTAGAAGAAATGAGTAAATTTCTGGAGTATATATCATACCAAGATTAATTATGAAGAAATAGAAAATCTGAACAGATCAATTACTGGTAAGGAGATTAAATCACAATCACAAACCTCCCAACTAACTAAAGTCCAGCATTAAATGGTTTCACCAGTGAATTTTGCCAAACATTTAAAAAATTAACACCAATTCTTTTGAAATTCTTCCAAAAAATTGAAGAGGTGAAACATCCCCAAACTCATTTATGAGGCCAGAATCATATTAATACTAAAGTCAGATGTGGCTACTACAGGAAAGCTATAGGACAATATCCCTGATGAATATAAATGCAAAAAATTATCAATAATATACTGGCAAAATGTATTCAACAACACATTCTAAAGATCATATGCCATGATCAATTGGATTTTATTCCAGGGATAGAATGTTTCTATATACACAAACTAATCAGTGTGATATATCACATTAACAAATGGAAGGATAAAAATCATATGATCATCTCAATAGATGCAGAAAAGGTATCAATTTGTTGACAAAATTCAACATCCTTTCATGATAAAAACTCTCAATAAATTAGTTATGGAAGAAATATAACAACATGACAAGCCCACAGCTAACATCATACACAATGATGGGAAGCTGAGAGCTTTCCTTTAAGATCAGGAATAACATAAGAATGTCTGCCCTATCTACTTTTATTCAAGAAATTTTAGCCAGAGCTATTAGGCAAGATAAAGAAATAAAAGACATGCAAATCAGAAATGAAGAAGTGAAATTATCTCTATTTGTAAGTGATATTATATATAGAATACGCTAAAGACTCCATCAAAAATGGCAAGAACTAATAATTTAGTAAAGTTACACGATAGGAAATCAGTATACAAAAATCAGTTCTGTTTCTATACAGTAACATCAATTAGAAGAAAAGCTGAGAATCCAATAATTGCATGAAAAGACTAAAATACTTAAGGGATAGATTTAACCAAGGATGTGAAAAATCTATACATTGAAAACTGTAAGACATTGTGAAAGACACAATAAGACAAAACTATATGTAGAAAGATATTCCACGCCCATGGATTGGAAGAATTGATATTGCTAAAATGTTCATATTACCCAAAGTAATCTACAGATTTAGTGCAATCCGTGTACAGATTGCAGTGGCATTTTTTCATAGACATAGAAAACAATTCTAAAATTTGTATGGAATAACAAAAAATAGCCAAAGCAAGCTTGAGAAATAGCAAAGCTGGAGATTTCACACTTCCTGATTTCAAACTATTTTACAAACTAATAGTAATCAAAACAGTATGGTAGTAACATAAAAAAGAGTCATAAAGGTTACAGAACAAAAAAATGCAGAAATAAACCATGCATTTATGGTAAATTAATTTACAACAAACAAACTAAGAATTTACTGTGGGGAAAGAATACTTGGTTCATAAATGGTGTTGGGAAACTGGACAGCCATATGCAACAGGATTAAACCAGACCCCTAACTTATACCATACACAAAAAATAAACTCAGATGGACTAAAGGCTTAAATTTAAGACGCAGAACCATAAAATTCCTAGAAGAAAACAGTGGGTGAGTTTCTTGACCGTGATTTTTTAGATTGGACACCAAAAAGCACAAATAACAAAAACAAAAATAAACAAGTGGAACTATATCAAGCTAAAAAGCTTCTGAACAGCAAGAAAATTATGAACAAAATAAAAAGGCAGCCTATGGAATGGAAGTAAATATTTACAAATCATATATCTGATAAGTATTAATATACAAAATATGTAAAAACTAATAAAACTCAATAACAAAAACAACAACAACCAATCTGGTTTTAAAATAGGCAGAAGATTGCTTCTTGGCCCTTTGGCTAGGATCAAATGTTAATATGGGCAGAGGAACTAAATAGAAAAATTTCCAAAGAAGACATACAAA
>PJEM01014877.1:0-32750 GCA_004023845.1 Helogale parvula | reverse complement strand
GGCCCCCCTTCTTTAGCCGCCCCCCCCCCCCCCCGAGAGCAAATATTCCCTTCTCCTTGTAGCAAAAGGCTCACCTTCCCGGCCTGGCCCCGGGGCCCAGTGTCCGGGGTTGGCTCTGGGCCCCGTGCCTGCTGCCACCCCGCTCTTATCGTGCCCACCCAGCCGTCCGCCAAGATCCCACTTGCTATACCTTCCAAGGTAACAGTTCTGCTAATCTGGGCCAGTGAGCTGATTAGAAGGCGTGAGCCCTCCCTAGCCCTCCCCTGCCTTTCCAAGAACAGCCACATTTTAATAGAAATCATGTTCTGCCGGTTTTTTGTAGTCTAAGAGACCGAGATCTCGTGATTGCCATTTCTCATGAGCTTGGCTTCGTGCATCAATCCCTGGTGTTTGCAGTGTGCCTGCTGGGTGCACGGCCTCGCCCCATGTGCTGGCCTGCAGGGTGCATGGCCTCACCCCCAGGTGCTGGCCTGCCAGGCAGAAGGGAAGGTGTGTCTGGGCAAGTCAGGGCCACCAGGTACCGACCGGCTCACGCCCTGACTCAGGGGTCCCTCCCAGGCCCATCCCGGGCCGCCCCACTGAGGCCTAGAAGAAGGAGGTGTCTCCCACGTGCACCAAAGGGGAGATGGAGCACGAGTCCCAGAGTCCGTCTGCGGGGCGAAGGCGTGAGGGGTCCATCAGCTCCGTCAAAGTGGCAGCGCAGCCTTGGGATGGAGCGAGCCCTCGAGAGCCAGTCCTGGGCTGGCCTTCCGAGGACACCTGGAGGGGGAAAGGATTCTTCCCCACCCCGTGGGGGTTACTGACACACCAGAAATAAACCAGGCTGTAACGGTGCAGGACAGGGGTCTCCAGAGACTGGGGCACGGTGAGCGATTCATACGCCAGGACGGGCATCACAGCCTGGGCACTCGGGGCCGCCCTGTGCCCTCATGCCAGGCCGCAGGACATCCCAGGACTCTGAGCGGCCCCTGAGGGCCACAGGCCTCGAGGGCACGGCGCTGGTTCTTAATTGGGACAGGGAGCCCTGTCCTGTTGTTGGTCTGGTTTGGATTAGGGTGAGGCACTGCAGGAGAAGCGGGAAGCGCCCCTTGCGTTTTGAAAAGCCAGCCCTTATTAAGAAGGTGCAGGCGAACCAACTTCCCGCGGCCGGCTAATGGAAGAAAGGATGCCTGTTAGGCCTGCAAAGCAGGAAAACATCATAACTTGCATGAGAGCAGGCGAAGGAGACAAAGAATGAATGAAGCACCGGCAGGCCAAAGCATTTCTGGGCAGAAAAATGCCTCAGTCCTACCCCAGTCTCTAAAGCATGTCTGATCTGGGCAAGTCTGTTCCCCTCTCTGAGCCTAGTGTCCTTAGCGAGGCAGTAGGGATACTGAGGCCGGCCCCGCAGGGTCAGGAGGCTTCTCAACCATGCGCAGAACGTGCCCAGCAGGCAGCCTCACGCAGACGTGAGCCCCTGCCCTCCATTTGTTCCTTTGGGTGAATTGTTTTCTTCCACTCAGCTCCTACGGGTTGGCTCAGTTTCCTGACTGTCATCCCTATTAGAGGTCCCCCCCATCCCCAGATCCCCTCCCTGCCTGGAAATCGCTTTCACTGCTACTGACACGCACTCATTCCGTCCGTCCCGCACAGTGGGAGAGTCCCAATGTCTTGTGCCTCGTCTATGACGTGACCAACGAGCAGTCTTTCGCCAACTGCGGCAAGTGGCTGGAGAAGGCCCGGTCCCAGGCCCCAGGCAGCTCCCTCCCAGGTAGGTTTTTGAGCAACACCTCTGTCCCCTTAGGTTCCTGAGTGCAAGGTCATTGCAGAGGTGGCTGCTGCCCCTGGCTTCGAGTATGGTGGTCTGGATCGTACAGTGGCTCTGCCTCTTAGCAGAGTCACCCCTCACCTCCACGAGTCTGTAAAATGGGCAGATGACGCCCTCCCTCCCCCTCTCCCCCCACCTGGCCTGCAAGGTGACAGAGAGGAGACTCGATATGGGGAAGGCGCAGTGACATGAATGAGTTTTTATTTCTGAGAGCTGGCCCTGGGGATGAATCCCTCATTTTCTCCTGCGTGTGGGGCGCAAGGAAACATTCAAGTCCTATTGTCACTTCTGAATGCTTTAAATCAGTTTATTTTTCATCCCTATGTGAGATCAACAAATTCCCCTCATTAGAGACCAGCGAAAGCGATCTCCAGAGACAGGCCCAGAAATTCGTTGCAGCTGATGCAGCTGGGAACAGAACTAAATTACCTCTAAGTCCCTGACTCGGAGCCCGGTCCTTAGATTAGTATTAATGACCACTGTTAACGTTCGCTCCGTGTGCTAGTAATGATCAGGGACGCTCACATAAATTTGGCCCTCGCCTTGCAGCCTTAAGGAGACGAGGCAGACAGGTCCGCAGGAAGTCTAGAAAAAGGGCTGAGCAAAAGCTGTGTGTGAAAAGCGACCCCTCCCCCCACTCCTGCAGCCCTCAGGGGCCGGCCTGAAGCCTTTCTCTCTCCCTGGGCCCGCCACCTCCAATCAGGCAGCCTCTCCCAGTGCTTTATACCCCTCAAAATTTGTGTGCTTTGCTCTTTTATCTCTCTGGCTGCCCCCCTCCCCGGGCTGCCACAGTTCAGTGTGATGGTTCGGTTGTTTCTTTCGAGCAGGTGTGCTAGTGGGGAACAAGACAGACCTGGGCGGCAGACGGGTGGTGGACTCGGCGCAGGCCCGAGCGTGGGCCCTGGGCCAAGGCCTGGAATGTTTTGAAACCTCCGTGGTAAGTACCCCCGCCGCTCTGTGGCCAAGTCTGGAGTGGGCCTCTGCCGGGGGGCGGGGGCGGCTTCCCACATGACCTCACAGGCGGTCGAGTCCATTCTCCGCCCACTGCAGGTTCTGATTTGGAACTGATGGTCCCACTCCTAGTGCAGGATCTTTTCTCAACAGAGCCAGAGCCGCGCGTGCGCAGTAGGAAAGCAGACCAGCCGGCCCTGGAAATCAGTTATATCTCAGTTAATAAGAAACCTAAGTGCTTTGGGTTCGATCGCAGCGACCCTTGGCATTTGTGTGAGACGGTGCAGATGACAGTGCTGCCCAGACGGTATTTCATGGTCCTCGTGGGACCGTGGGCCTGGGAGCTGGTCCCGTTATCCCCACTCCCGAGCCCAGGAGGCGAAGGGACTTGCCCAAAGTCACAGGACGGGGTAAGCGTTGGGCCGGGGCTACGAGCCACGTCTCCCCATCCCACCTTCCTGCAGCCGCAGGGGGGACTCCAGGACACAAAGGCTTCTTCTGGAGTCAGCAGGAGCCCTTGTGAAAGGGGACGGCTGCCTGAGGGACCTGCTGCCAGCACCCTCGGCGCTGGGGGACCCTTTTCCTCTATTGGAGACTTTTGAAGTCCCAGCCTCCCAGCAGCCGGGGCTCGGGCATGAGACCCGGGCTGCACCAGTAAGACTTTACGGAAGGGGGTGCAGTGACAGCTTGCCCTTGCAGGAACGGCCCAGGGGCATCCATTTCAGAGGCAGCAGGGACCCCGGCGGTGGCTGCAGCGCCCCTCAGCACGGCTGTTGGGGAGACTTACCAGGCCCTGCACGGTTGTCCCTTGGGCCTCACTCCCAGCCTTGTGTGTCCGGGGCCTGGTTCTCTGGCCCCCACAGGAGTCAGCGGGCAAGTTCATTCCTAGCCTGGAGGCTGTGGGCACTTCTGCCGTCGAGGTTACAAACCTTGGCAAATGCTGCTGTTGAGTTGCCGTGCGGATGTGAACCTTTTACGCCCCCCGCCCCACCCCCCATCGGCCTGCTTCCTTGGAAAGCGTGGCAGGTGGAGGCAAACGGTGTGCGTCCGCAGGCCCCTGGGCTCATTCGTTCATTTGTTGGTGCCTCAGGCTCGTCGCCTGTAAAATGGGGATAATAAAATATATTCCTCGTTAAGTGACAAACAGGAGAGTCAAGTCAGACGGGGAATACGAAAACACTGGCCCAGTTACGTAGCATACACTCAGTAAGCGCTCGCTTTTTTACACGGAACTCTTGTCCCTGGTGGTCTTCTGTAGACTCGTTACCTCAAATTGTTGTATTCCTAGATTCTACAAAGATAAATGTGCCTCTTGCCTTCTGGCCCGATGAATGAAACTCAAACGTGTGGGCTTTTTAGTGATAGGGGGTGTCTCATCTTTTGTGCTGCACACCCTTGAGCCCAGGGGTACGCTGTGCCCCCCACATCAAGCCATACATTAAAACCTTGGATTACGAGGAACTTGTTCTGTGAATGTTCTGCAAGACGAGCAAACTTTTTTTTTCTTTTTCTTTTTAGTTTATTTCTTTTGAGAGAAACAGAGACCATGCAAGCAGGGGTGGGGCGGAGAGAGAGGTGGGGAGAGAGAGAATCCCAAGCAGGCTCCGCATCGTCGGTGCAGAGCCCGACATGGGGCCCAAACTCGCGAAACCGTGAGATCGCGACCTGAGCTGAAGCTGAGACTCCCAGGCGCCCCGAGCAAACATTTCTAGTGAATTTTAACTTGATAAATGGGCGATGTCTTGCGATATGGGTAGGACGGGACGCCGAATGTCACGTGATCCCAGCTGAGCCAATGGTTCTTGAAATTTGCTTGACGTAAGAGTGTTTGGGCAACGAGCATGTTTCCAGCGTCTGAGTATTCCGTCTGCCCCCATCCACACTCGTGAAATGGCCTCCCCACCCCAGTACCCCATGGTCCCCGAACTCTTGGTGGGGCTCAGGCCTTCACAGCCCCCCCCAATATGGCAGCCGTCCCAGACCACTGGGCCGCGGGTTTAAACTCAGTGTAGATGCGTGTTGCTTCGCTCTCTGATCGCGTGGGTATAAATTATACTTGAGGAGGCCGCAGCTAAGCACTTGGCGCTAACTGTGTGAGATAACTAGCCCCCCGAGCTGACGCCAGCAGAAGTACCACGCAGCTCAGCTACGAAAGCTGTAATTAAAAAGGAAATACAAGCCGGTGCTGCTTGAGACGTGGCCGAGCCCTGGCAGCTAGAGCCCGTCTCCGCTCTCCTTACCTCACGCGGCAGCGAAGTCCTACAGGCCCGAAGGAGGGACCCCCGAGGTGGCCTGACTCTTTCTTCGTTTCTCATTCCGTCCGCAGAACTTACGCATCTCTTTTTTTTTTTTTAAGTTTATTTTATTTTGAGAGAGACAGAGAAAGTGCCAGTGGAGGGGGAGCAGAGAGAGAGATTGAGAGAGAGAGAGAGAGAGAGAGCGTCACAAGCAGGTTCCACGCCAACAGCGCAGAGCCCGACGCGGGGCTCGAACCCACAAACCGTGAGATCACGACCTGAGCGGGAGCCGAGAGTTGGATGCTTAGCCAACTGAGCCACCCAGGCACCCCCAGAACTTACTCATCTTAAAACTGGAACTTGGCGCCTTCAATCCACCTTCACCCATTTCCTCCACCGCCCCTGGCAACCCCCCTCTCCCATCTACTTTGTGCTTCTGTGACTTCAGTTTCTTTAGATTCCGAGCGTAAGCGAGAAGGTGCAGTGTCTGTCTTTCTCTGTCTGCCTCCTTTCACTTAGCATCATGCCCTCAAGGTTCAGCCACGTCCTCCCAGAAAGCAGGATTTCCTGCCCCTTCGTGGCTGACTAATAGTCCATCATCCACATACCCAGACCACGGTGCCTTTATTTCATCCGGGGGTGGGCGCTTGAGTTGTTTCCGTACCTGGGCTGTTATGGATGGTGCGCAGCGAGCATGAGGGTGCAGACGTCTCTTCGAGGTAGTGATTTCATTGCCTCTGGGTATTTACGCAGAGGCGGGATTGTCGGGTCATCGGGTAGTTTTGTGTTCAACAATTTGCGGAACCTTCGCACCGTTTTCCAGAGTGGCTGCACCAGTTTGCATTCCTACCAGCAGTGCAAGGGGGTCCTTTCTCTCCACGTCCTTGTCCTCGGTGGCACCTGCCGTCTCTTATCTTTTGGGTAACGGGCATCCCAAGAGGTGTGACGTGATATCTGACCGTGGTTTTGATTTGCATTTCCCTGCGGGTGAGTGGTGTCCAGCACCCCTTCATGTGCTGGTTGGCGACTTGAATATACTTTGTGGAAAAACGTCTGTTAGCTCCTCTCCCCATTTTTTAAATTAGATCATTTATGTTATCCCTATAGAGTGATCCAAGTTCCTTATACATTCTGGGTACTAACCCCTTATCAGATGTGAGGTTTGCAAATATTTTCTCCCATTCCATAGGTTGCCCTTTCGTTGTTTTTGTTTTGTTTTGTTTTTAGTGTTTATTTATTTTTGAGACACAGAAAGACAGTGCACAAGCAGGGGAGGGGCAGGGAGAGAGGGAGACACAGAATCTGAAGCAGGCTCCAGGCTCTGAGCTAGCTGTCAGTACAGAGCCCGAGGCGGGGCTCGAACCCACGAACCGTGAGATCGTGACCTGAGCCGAAGTCGGATGCTTCACCGACCGAGCCACCCAGGCGCCCCTACCCTTCCGTTTTGTTGTTTCTTTGGGCAGAAGCTTTTTAGTTTGATGTAGTCCCATTTATTGATTTTTGCTTCTGTGGCTTGTGCTTTGCCCCTATATCCATAAAATCATTGCCAAGTTCCATGTCCAAGAGTTTTTTCCCAATGTTTTCTTCTATGATTTTTATGGTTTTATGTCTTAAGTTCAAGCCGTGAATCCATTCTGAGTTAATTTCTGTGAATGGTGTAAAAGTTTCGTTCTCTTGCATGTGAATATCTGGTTTTCCCAGCATCATTTATCACAGAGACCATCTTTTCTCCATCGAATACTCTTGGCTCCCTTGTCAAATATGTTGCCCGTGTGTGCAGGGGTTTGTCTGTGGGATCTCGATTCTGTCCCGTTGGTGCTTGTGTCTGTTTTTATGCCAGGACCATACCGTTTTGATTACTGTGGCTTTATAATGTAGTTTGAAATCAGGACACTCTGACACCTCCAACTTTGTTGTTCAATCCCAGGATTGCTTTGGCCATTTGGGGTCTTTCATGATTCCTTCTAGACTTTCTGACACCCCTCAAGATTGGACATTTTTAACCAGAAAATTAAGAAGCATTATTTTAAGCAAGTTAAAATATAAAAATATAAAGTGTCCAGCAGCGTAGGACAGTATGAAACGCAAAGCAAGTTCACGAAGGTTCCCCTCCTTCCTGAGGAGGGCTCATCTTGCGGGAGGTGGGGGAGGGAACTGACGTTTGTTGAGTGCCTGCTAGGGGCTTGGTGTTGGCACACATTATCCGCGGAAACTTCTAGAAGTCCTAGCAGAGAGTCACTGCTTCCCGTCTCACAGATGCCACACAGACTCTGAAAGGCCGTGGAGCTCTCCCAGCATGTGAGCAGTCGAACCAGGACTAGAATGCAGGCCCATCTAGCTTGAGAACCTTCTAGAAGGACAGAACCAACCTCGGGACTCTCAGGGGCCAAACTGTAGGCCAGATTGAGCACTGGTCTGAGAGCCTGTCCTAAGGGTCTTTCACACGAAGTGGACGTCCTGTGTGGTATGTCAGTGACGCTGATTAGTTAACAGAAGGATTCCAGGATTCCTGTCGTTGGCGCACCCTCCTGATGCAATTGGAAAACGGTTCTGTTTACATCCTGACTTCAGGAGTGCTCCCTGGCACAGACCGAGGCTCATCTCCCTGTATTCCTTCACTCTTTATGTTGCGTTGTCCCCCAGATCTTTTAAATTCATTTGGAAATCCCTGTGTGAGTCCTGCTTCGGCCTCATTCTCTCTCCACTTGTTACCTAACTACGCTTTCAGCCAGTGCAACATTTTACTGTTTGACGTTGGTGCTGCCCAGGGCGCTGTGCTCTGTGCCTTGCAGGTGTGACTGAGTTCCTTCTCTCCTGTCCGACCGGAGGCTGCTGGTCCCTGACCGTGGCGGGCTTAGTGCTCTCGTCCCATGTCTGCTCCTGACCAGCCTGTCTCCTTCACCTTGGGATGTCCCTTGCTAGAAAGCCCCGGTGACATGCTTCGTGAGATCCGTCACCCCAGCTGGCGGAGCGGAAAGTTGGGGAGCTCAAATCCTCAGCCCAGCTCTGCACGCACCGGCTCCGCCACCGCACCCCCGGGCCGCAGACCGCGCCCCTGCAAGACGAGGGCAGTGGGCCCGATGACTCCCGAACGTTCTTCAGTTTGGAAATCCTTCCCTTTCGTTGGGGACATATCGTTGCCTCCCGTCAAGCCTGCACCTGGGCCATTTGCCCAAGATTGTGTGAAAACCAGTTCCCTTGCATCCACAGCTTAAGCTTCTGCCGCAGAAGGAGCCGGCTGTTCCTTCTGGCCACTTATTTTGTAAAAAAAAAAAAAAAAAAGTCAGTAAGTGAAAGACACCCACGGGCACACAGAGTGAGAGGGCAATAGCTTGGTGGAGAGGCTGCCCTGCTCTTCCCCCCTAGAGCTCCTCCGTGCTCCCCCTGGAGAGCCGGCTCTCCTCCCCCCGCCCTGGAGAGAAAACTGAGGGCCGCTTCTGGAACTTTTCTCATCTCTCCGAGAACAAAAAGTCCTCTGGGCACCCTTAGTCACAAAACACTCATTTCAGTGACGAGCACGCACAGTGCTGGGTGACCAAAGGCCCCTAATGACTTAGCGTCCTCACCTCCTGCCACACAGGAAGCCAGGCCGGTGGGCGGAGGTCCTGCCCCTTCACTTGCTCGCAGCTTGCGGGAGAGGCGGCCCTTCCGGGACCTGCTGCAGCCCCTCTGGGCTTGCTGGGGGTCACAGGCGGGCGCCCCCCTGGCAGAGCCCCTCCCCCACAGATCCCAGGCGACCCCTCCTCGCCCCGCCTGCTCTCCCTGGCTCCCTGGCCCTCTGTTCTTGTTGGGGCCATCGCCCTCCTGGAGCGTGTCCCTGGGGGGTGGGGGGTCACTTCAAGGCCATGCGAGGCTGGCTCCCCACTGGGCTGCCGCTGGGCCAGGGCAGGGCTGCTTCGGCCGTCTCCCCCGTCAAAGCAGTTAGCCCCAGGCAGATCTTGATGCTCCCAAGGCCTGGGTCCAGCACTGGCCTGAGCCCCGAGGCCTCGGGCTCTCTCTGGGAGCCTCCCGCTGGGCTCAGGGTAAGGGAGAGGTACCCCAGGGGTCAGTGCCACAGCCTTGCCTCACTCGAGGTGACTGTGGGTGTCCTTGCCCTTACGTTGCTTTGGCCTTTGGGGCCCCAGTCAGACCCAAGGGAGGAAGAGTCATTCCAATCTCCCGTCACACACGTGGTGAGCATGGCCATAAGTACAGGCTCTGGACACATCTAGGTGCAGACCAAGCTTCTCCACTGACGGGTGTGTGGCTTTTGGCACGTTACCTTAACCATCCGGCGTCTCTGTGTCCTTGAGGGGACAGGCAGCAATGTGAGGTCGGAGCAAGCGAGTGAGTGCCGGCCCCCAGTCTCGATGATCTTGTAACAGCCCCGGCTTCTTAAACTTGTCTCTGCAGAAGGAGATGGAGAACTACGAAGCCCCCTTCCACTGCCTGGCCAAGCAGTTCCACCACCTGTACCGTGAGAAGGTGGAGGTGTTCCAAGCGCTGCTGTGAGGCGCCGGGGCCCCTCCTCGGGGTTGAGGTCCAGAACCTCACGACAGCTTTAAATAAAATAAGATGCAGAAGCAGCCGCTCATTCGTTCTTGGCCGGGGCAGCCACGGTTCCGTCATGGTCTTTGGCTGCTGGGTCCCCAGGCAGCCTGGGGAGGGGCGCTCAGAACCTCGGCGGCCCCACACTCGGCAGAATCGGTGGTCCTGCCCGCCCTGGAGGGTCTGCACTGAGCATGGCCCACAGTGGGACGTCAGCTGGGTACGGGCCACAGGTGGAGGGGCCGGTGGCTGTCTTGGTCTCACAGATTCACTTCGCTGCCTGTTGGGCCATCTGGACCCCTGAGCTCCCCTTGCAGGGGCTGCTGTCGCTGCCCAGACAGTGCCCTCTGCCGGCGCCCTCAGGGCCCCTGCCCCCCCCCACCCCCCACCCCCCGCTGCCAGGAACCCTGAGTGCCCGGGGAGCCGAGAACCAGGCCACCTCCCCTTACTGAGCCGCTGCTCAGAGCCGAGCGGCCGGCATAATTCTTTGTGCTAAGCTCGACTCTCTTCCATCCTGTGCCTGCTGCCAGATTAATCTTCCTAAAACCCCACATTCACCCTTGTGCCCCCCTGATTAAAGACTCCCAGAGGTTCGTCACTGCCTCTTACGTCAGGGCTGTGGGCTGCAGTGTGTCCGGGAAGGCCGCCTGTCACCGCGCCCGGGGAGAGGGGGCCTGGCTTCTCTCAGCCCAGAGCGCTTCCTCACCCTCCCGCAGCCCGCGCCCGCTCCGGGGTGGGCAGACCTGGGTTTGTCCTGATGCCAGGGGTGGTCACGAAAATCACTGTGGGTACCGAGTGTGGCTGGCCGCGTCTCTGCCTGCACTAAGCACGTTACGTATATCAGCTGATTTAGTCCTTGCCACGTAGGCCTCTTATCCCACTTCTACAGATGAGGCGCTGGAGTCAGAATTAAGTAACTGAGCCAAGGGGTGTTAGAGCCACGATCGTGGACTCGGGAGCCCTGCTCACAGCCGCTGCCCCTTCCCTGCCCCCCACTGCCCTCCCTGACCTGGCTTGGTCTGGCCTGAAGCGCGTGGAAGTCTTCCCAACTGCAAATGGGGTCGGTGAGGCTGCCCCTCAAGGTCACCATGAGAAACAAAGTCAAGGGTGAAAGGCATCGGGCGCGTGGAGTCGGCGCACCAGGCCCCTCCCCCCACTTCCTCTAAAGGTCGCTTCACCCGACCGCAAAGTGGCCACGGCAGGCTTCCGCCGGAGTCCTCCCTTCCAAGGGTGTTTGTCGGGCACCTAGAACGTGTGGGGCGTTTTTCCAGGAGCCTGCAACGCCCAGCTCCTGATCTCGTGTCACGTGGCCCCGAACCTACCGGAAACAACCAAGAAGTCACGAAGGGGACATCTCCAGTTGCTCCAGCCTCGGTTCCTGGGACCCACAGCCATGGACTGAGAGATGCGGAGAGAGGACGAAAGGCCGGGGACAGTCACCTTCCCGGGGCGTGATGGGAGGCGGCAGGATGGGCCCGCTGCCAGGAACCCACCCCCAACCCCTGTGCGCCTTACCCTTCCCTGTTTGTGGAAGAAAGCTGAGCAGTGGCGAGGAGGGAGGGAGGGTAGATGTGGTGTTGGCGAGAGGGTGCCACCCCCAGAGGACCCTCCCGAGGCAGAGGGCACCGTCAATAAGAGGCTGGTACCTCGCTGCCCCTAGTGCCAGCCGCAGGCACGGGGTGGCGAGGGTGTCCTTGGGGGAGCCCGGCACGCAGATGGAAACGGACTGAGAACAGGTCAGGGAAACCAGCCTCCCCCCCCCCACCCGACCCCACTGCTCCAAGTCACCCCAGAGAGAGGACAAGAGCACGCTCTCGCTCCGCACTTCCCACCCCTCCTGAGCCAAGACCGAGTTTTGAGCTGGTCCGGTCTGAGTTCTCATAACCAAGAGCTCCTGAGAGGTGTGGGATCGCCCCGCATGAAGCCCCAGCGAGAAGGGGGTACTCAACAGAGTGTGACAGAATAAAAGCAATTAGGAGAAGTAAGATGGGCGGGGTTCTCCAATAAACCAGTACGATGAGTAAATAAGTGATCGAGATTGTTTCAGACCTCGCCAGGCACTAGCAGATGATAGAATGCAGCTGTGATCCATGGTGGGGTAACCAAGGAAAAGGGACATTTGAGCTGAGGCCCCACAGCCATGGGATCGTCTGAGGGATGAGCCCTTGGGCAGCAAGGCCAGCAAGTGCAAAGGCCCTGAGGTGTGACTGAGCTCGGAGTGTCCAGGAACTTAAGGCTAGTGAGGTGTGGTCTGGCGTGTGCCTGGAAGTGCAAAGACAGAGGCCACCTGGAAGGCATTTGGATTTTATTGCAAAGGCAACAGGAAGCCAGTGGAGACCAGCATAGCCTTTATGGATTCCCAGTGCCCCCACCACACACACACTATTTGGAGAACCTAGTCAGTGGTCATCAATTTCTTCACTTGCCCGGAGAACCGCTTCTCAGCAAACATTTGGGAGATGCACACCAGGTCTGCAGATTTAGTCCGTCAGCATTCGCTGAACACCTACTATGTGCCGATCCCTGCTCTAGGAACTGGGGATTAGTCACCGAGTAAAACAAAAACCCCTTCCCTCTCTCTAGTGGAGTGAGAGAGAGAAAGAGAGTGGTCCAGTTAGGCAGGGAAATTCCTGTCTGACAGATGGTGACAAAGGAGGAGAGAGCCGAGGGTGAGCTGGGGGAGAGAGTGGCGATATGAAACAGGGGTCAGGAAAGACCTTCCCAAGATGACGTTGAAGGAAGCTTTGAGAGAGAGCGGAGCAACTGGTACTTTCCAGACATAGTTCGTTCATTGGCCCCTCAGAGGTGGCCCATCTCCCACTCTCTGTCCCCGGCACATGGCCCTGGGGTCTCAGATGGGCACAGGCCATGTGCATGGGACCCTGTCTTAGAATCCCCTACAGCCCAGAGAGCAATGCTTGACTTCTAAACCCCAGTGAAACTTGAAAAGCACCGAAGCTGGCTGCCATGCTGCTTGCTGAGGGGCTGGGGTCCAGCCACCGAGAGGGCAGGGGGAGGCCAGGCCACTGGGCGGCTGGGAACTCGCGGGCCGGTGGACTCTTGGAGGTGGTGTTCGGAAACATAAACACGGTGTCTTTATGACACTCAGGCACTTCCCTTGCCGGGTCCTGTGCTGGGGTCCCACCCCGGAAGGTTCCCCGTTCTGACATGGAAGGCGTGGGAGGCAGCCCCGGACTCAGTGGTTCATCGTGACACTTCCGCCATGAGAACCAGCCTTGAGGTTTTCCAGGCTGAGATTTGGGGAGATCGCCTGCAGGACTGGGGCAGGAGGTGAACTGCCGCAGCGTGCATGTAAAAATACGTTCATTTTGGTGCTAAAATGTTGGGGTTGGAAAAAGAGCATATTGAAAAATGTCCTGTCCCAAACGGAGGGAGCCATTGGCACAGATTCACGGGACCCCTAGGATGGAAACAATTGTACCCCAGATCTGTTGGACAGGTTTTGCCCATCCTGGAGATAACGGAGAGAAGCCTTTGGTTTTGCCCTCGCCTGCCCCTTTCCTGGGTCCACCTCTGCGCAGGGCCCCGCGGCAGATTGGGGATAATGGACACTGTGCCCTTGAGGAGCTCAGATCTGGTGAGCTGGGAGCGTTTCTGGCGACCTTTCGGGGAAATACCTGATGCTCCCTGGGGAAGAGCATTCCAGACAAAGGGGGCTGCCTGCGCAAAGGCCCTGAGGCACAACGCCGGCCCCCCCCCCCCCCCGCTTGGAAACCCTGCCTGCAGGACGGGGCAGGGACTGAGGGGTGCCCGGCAGGGGAGAGCTGGAGAGAAGGACTGGCCATTAGCAAAAACCCGGGGAACATTGTATTTTCAGTCCAGCTCAGAGTTGTCTCTGCCCCCTCCTTTCCTCAGAACATCCATTGATTTCTTCTAATGGATTATCCTTTATTTACTTTTAGACACAGAGAAAACAGAGAGAGAGGGACTTCTTCGGGTTGCAAATTGTGAGTGATGGAGCCCGGATTAAGAACTCAGGCTCCCCAGCCCTCTGTGGGTTTTATGATATTTATGTATACAAAGCCGGTTCCCTCTTCTGCTCTGTCGGTAAAGCGAGCTGATGAATATGAAAAGGATAGCAGCAGAGGGCTCCGTTTCCATCCTAAAAAGGCAAGAAGCCTGGGAAGGCTCATTAGGAGAAACTATCAAAGGGGTAGTGTTCAAGTTTCACCTGTGATGTGAGGGGGCGGGGACGCGTGCTTGGCAAACCACTATGTCACCAGTGTTCGGGGCAGAGGCGGTGACTCCAGAGCCCAACATGGAGGCAGGAGACCAGGGACCAAGATGGTATCGGTCCTTGGGGGGCAGGGTCCACGCCTGATGCTCCTTGGATTCCTCCAAAAGAAGCTGGAGTTTGGTAGCAAGAGCACCGGTTTCCCATCATTGGAGGGGAATTAGGAGTGCAGCTGTGAGGGGCGCCCGGGCGGCTCAGGAGGTGGAGCCTCCAACTTCGGCTCAGGTCGGGATCTCACTGTTTGGGAGTTCGAGCCCCCCGTCGGGCTCTGTCCTGACAGTTGGGAGCCTGGAGCCTGCTTCGGATTCTGGGTCTCCCTCTCTCTCTGCCCCTCCCCTGCTCACGCTGTCTCTCTCTCTCTCTCAAAAATAAATAAAACATTAAAAAATTTAAAAAATAAGAATAAGGAAATGCAGATGTGTGTCCATAGGCAAAATGCTCACCCTCCATGATGGGCAGCTTCCCGGTTTATCTAATAGGCATTCTAGCATCAGTCTTGCCAGTTACAGCGTGTGAATTACAATATGTCCAATCTCCTTTTGCAAGGCATGGGGCATAGCAGATGATTTCCACATTTTCTCCAGTAACCATAGCTTTTTAAATAAGCGTAATAATGTATGCTTACTGCAAAAGAAAAAGTCAGAAATGCTCAAGAGTATAAAGAAGAAAATGGAAATTATTCATATTTTCCCACCGGAAATGGCCACCGTTAACATTCCAGTCGGTGTGCTCCGTCCTTTTTCTTTTGCATATAACATGCCATGTATATTTTTGAAACCAACAAAAAAAATCTGATAATGTCATTTATGCTTTTTGGGAATTTTTCTCTTCCCCCTTAGCAATATCTTGTGGACATCGTTTTAGGTCAAAAAATAGAGTTTTACATGACCATTTTCTTTCTTTTTAAAATCATGAACATTTTATTTTTTTCAGATAAAATATTATAGGTTTATTTAAAACTTAATTCTCACCTTGAGTATGCAAAATACAGACTCCACAAAATGTTCATTTTTTTTACTTTGTAGTTTACAAATATACAAAATAGAAGTTTACTTAAATTTATATTACATATTTATTAAGGCAAGGAACTATATAGAAAAAAACCTTCTGCTTAAGGCATCCTTGGGAAAAACCATTGTACAAATTATTGCACATCTGAAACCACAGTGCATAACAGACTGTCTGCATAAAAACGTTAAAGTAAACGAGGCGTATTTACCTGACTAGGTCATAGAGTAGATCGGAAGACAAAAATAGATTTTCCTTGTCAAAGTATGCAGCAGTTTGAGAACTTTGGCTTCCTCATTTGGTACCTTTAGAATCAAGACTCACCAAGCACCAGCGTCTAGGTTATTAAAACACATTTTCTGTACCTGAATTTCTTCCTCTTCTTCTAATATCATAATAATGTCTTTTAGAAGGCAAAGAGAATGCGAGGTGATCTTTATACTTATGTTGCATCGAAACACAATTCAAGGGAATTCTGGTCTTCCCTTCCCCCCAACTCATGGATCTAATTTATACCCTGATATCCACACCTTCCAGTCATCCCCTTGGTGTTTTGTAAGTCCAGGAATATTCAAGTTGGATTGAGAATTGGAATGATAGAAGATCCAGTCCCAGACCCATCTGGTCTTTGATTTGTCTTCTGGGTTTCCTTGTGTCTCCTGATTATCCATTCACAAGTTGGCTTGTTGGGAACTTGACCATGATTGTAGTGCTTTCCAGCTGGGTTCCTTCCCCTCCCCGGGGAAGACAGTATGAAAGGTAAAAAATACTGAATTCTTGGCAGTGTGGGTCCTATCCACTGTCTCGGGAGTTAATAGTGCCTCTTCATGTGTAAGGCGAGGTGATCCGACCTGGAGAAGGCCCGCTCGCACTTCTGGCACGAAAGGGGCGGTGCCCAGTGTGTTTCCGGTAATGCCAGGTCAGTTCGTCAGAGCGGGCAAATTTCCACCCGCAGCCGTCCCGGTCAGAATGGTAAGGCTTCTCACCTGTGTGGGTTCGCAGGTGCGCCTTGAGATGAGAGCTCTTGGGGTAGGTTTTGCCGCAGCCCGCATAATCACAAGTGTGAGGCCACGACCTTCTCCCTCTCTTCGGTTTCTGCTCCTCCGGCATGCAGGAACCAGGTGGCATGAGCTCTTGGTAATGGAGCGGTGGGACCTGTAAATCATGAACATTTTAAACCACACACACAATTAGAGCAGCATGATAGGCACACACTAACCCGCCAGCCAGATTCAGAACTTGCCAGGTTTCGCCAGAATCGCTTCTTCCTCCCCCGCTTCCCCATTCCTGTTGTTAGAACAGCTTAAACCAAACAGCAGCCCTCCTGTCATGTGTCTCTAAACCAATCTCAAGGCCATTATCCCACCTAATAAAATTAACAGTCATTCCTGAGGGGCAACTAATGCCCAGTCAAGATTCAGATTTCTCCGATGGGCTCCAAAAGGTTCTTTTATGGTCGGTTTATCACACGGTGATTTTTAACGGCCCCCTGGAGATGGGCTCCAGGTTTCCAAGTTGTCACTCGTGAAAAGCACTGAGCGCAACACCCTTTCGCACAGATTTGTGGACCCCTGTCCAATTATTATATTCTAGGACAAATTCCTCGAAGGGGACTTTCCAGGTCAGAGCCTACGCATTTTTTTAAGGCTTTTAATAGCATTTGACAAATTGCCCTCCACAGTAATTGTACCAATTTACACTCCCACCAGCGGGGACTTGGCACCCTGGACAGCCTTGGGTTGTTAATGAAAGGAAATTCAAGGGAGAGAAAGCAGGTGGGGAGAAAAATAGAAAGGAAGAGGAACCTGGGGGGAGAGGTGCAGGGGGGTGATGCAGAACTCTCGCCTCCCCTCCCCCCCACCCCGGGGTGCCAGCTTGCCTGAGCCCAAGAGGGAGCTCAGAGAGCCAAGGGTCCCAGCCCGCCCGCGGCTGCACCAGATTAAGTCCTAAAGCAACGATTCAATCAAGACCGAGAACAAAGCTGGAGCAAAGACTCTTCGATCCATTCTAATTAGGACCTGCCTTTCCGGAGGAATCAGGAGCAAGCTGCCACGGCCAAAGGGGAAAAAAAAATAAAAAAGCTACAGCCCAGCTGTGCTCAAAGCTAATCCGTTTTCCTAAAACCCCAAGAGCTCCGTCCGCTGTGCGCACAGTCCAGGGGACCCTGTTCTGAAGGTTATAGGGTGGACTTGGGCAAGACTCTGCACCATCAAAGGCCAGGGGATGCGCGGGGCTGGGGGCGGGGAGGAGGTAAGTACCTCCCTCGCTCCTGCTGCTTTTTCGCGGTGGCTTAAAAACTAAAACGTATTTCCGGTTTGGGGAGAGTAAGGAAAATTAAGATACGTTTGAGGCCCGGCCCTACCCACGAAGCCGGAGGACAGGCTGGCTTGGGCCCCTGCGGGCTGGGTAAAGTCGGGCAGTCTCTAGGTGGACATGACCATGCTTTGCTTGCCCCTGGCTCCACCCTAATGTCCGGACGTGGAGTGCAAGCGTTCGGAGAAGAGCTGTCCAAGGATCAAAGTTATCCAATCCTCTGCTGACAGAGCATTCCACCTGTAAGCCCAGGACTGGGGAGAGTTCCTGGGTTTAGAAGGAGTCCAGAACTTTCCTTAGGTGCTGCATCATTTGCAAGCCGGTGTTTGAATGAGGGGCACGCAGGATCCAGATCATGGCGGATTCTCGCCGGTACAAAAGAAAGTTGTCCAGCAAAGATCAAGAAGCAGGTTCATGAGCTATGTGTCGGCAACGCACACACCAGATCTCGCTTTTACTTTGTACGGCGACTCTTTGAAGTGGACATCTGGTGCCCAAGTTCACAGGCTGTCTTCTCAGCATCTGTGAACCTTTTCTGTCCCCAGCCCTTTGCCTCCTTCTGGATCCAACAGTGGCTCCCTTTCCCAGGGGGTGTTGGGGCTCTGGAGCCAAAGTGGAGGGCCCGGCCCCAGGACTCAGCCCCTGAGAGCCCCGCTTTGTGCCAGGTTGGAGTCTTTGCAACAGCCTTCCTTCAGTACCTTCCTGGTTTGTCGGTCAACGGACACCGCATGTTCAAAGGTCCTGAGGCAGAGAGGATCAGCAGCCCAGTTCCTCCTTGGCCTTCCCTCTCCCAGGGTTTCTGTATGCCCTTCTCTGCCACGCACTGGGATACCACCCCTGAGAGGGTAGCAGACACACGACATGGGTGAACAGATGCTCAGATATGAACCTTGAACTATCGTGGAGCTCCAGCTCCCCCCACCATAACACAGGCAGGCCCGAGGGCCCCACGCAGGACTGACCCAGCACCAGACCCATCAATGGGCCGCAAAATCAGACCAAAGGCCTGAGGGAGGCTTCCACCAACCCTTGGAAATGAGAGACAGAGGCTGTGAGTGCCACAAAGGGCAGGAGAAACTCTTAAGACCCCAGACCGGAGCTGGGGTGGGGGTGGGGGTCCCTTCATCTACCCAAACCTCTCATCCCATGGATGGGAAGATACAGGCCCAAGATGTCCCAGTGCATCGCCCCTGCAGCTAACACACCTTCTCTCCCTCCCTTCCCCGGGACAGGGCAGGGCGGGGCATGCCCATTTTAGAGCCAAGGAAGGTGAGGCCCAAGGAGGTGGAATGACTCACCCCAGCCACATAGCCAGCAGAGGAAAGGCGAGCGGCCCCCGGCAGCAAGTCCTCTGTGCTCAACCTCTCACAACCTGCATCTCAAGCCTCACAACCTTCCCAGGTGCGCAAGTCTGGGAAGGACGCCACAGCTGGGAATGTTCGAGAACAGACCTGCCGGGAAGCAGCCGTTGGGAAAACCACATCATAAACACTGGACTTGGGGAGCTAGAACCCACTGGAGGGGGGCCGGGGAAAGGTCCCCCAGGAAGGACGGACACTGTGGTTATGACGTGGTGAGGAGGGCCAGGTCGTAGCCCGAAATGACACTGAACAGAGGACCAGGCTCTCAGCAAACGTGTGTTCCCATGACTCCCTCCGGTGGGGACCTCCACTGGGCTCCACAGGCCACCCAGTGAGGGGCTCACTCCCTGAGGCCTCTGCGGGATGGCCCACACCCCTCGCCACCCTCCTGCCACCCCCTCAGTCCCACAACGGCTACATCAAAGCCCCCCGGATGCACGGCCCCCTGGACCCAGCGCTGCTGGACCCCTGGGCGTGTCACATCCCGTCTTGTGGTGCTGCGCGGAGCCCCTGGCCGGCTGAGCCCGTTGGCTTTCCGGGACAGTGGCAAGGGCAGAGGCGCCCGCAGAGACAGAGCAGAAGATGGGCCGGCAGACCCTCCTGACCCCGGTCAGTCCGCGCTCACTTCCAAGACCATCTGCTCGGGCAGTGGCGGGCCACACGGGGCACCGGGACAGAAACATCTGGCACCCGGCCAGCTACGCGCTGGCCTCTGGGGCCTGCCCAGGTCAGGACACCCGGCTGGCCTTCCCTCTGCAGCCGCCAGCCCCCAGCTGGGCTGCAGGGGGAGGGGGGACCCGGGCTCTGGGCACAGACCCTCCCTAATGGAGGTCCCGGGGCAGGGGGCAGTGTGGGGGAGCAGGAAAGGGGTGCAGGGAGGGGAGCAGCTAGATGCCGAGTGTGTGTCCCCCCTTCTGAGATGACGATGGGGGGCTGACCGCAGGGAACCTGGCCCCACTGATGCCCAGATCCTCCCTGGCTTTCAGGGTCCCCCACAGAGCTCCAGACACCAATGAGTGAGCTCAGTGGCGGGTCCCCGGGGCACCCCCAGTGACTGCCAACCGTCCCCTTGCAAGTGCTCACTCCTCTAATCCGGGTTTGCCTCGGTCACCGCGGTGACGCTGTCCCAGCATCCATCAGAACAGGCCACCCATCTGCATAAAACCCTTCAACAACCTCCTGTGCCTCTAAGCCAGTGACCCAAAAACCTTGTCCGGGCGATGCACACGCCTCCCCGGCCTCTGCTGCTGCGTCACGCCCACACACGCACACACACACAGGGTGCTTTGTGTCTTCAAAGGTCCTCCATCCTTTCTGTGTTGACTTAACTCCTTTGTGCCTCGGTGTCCTCATCTGTTAAGTGGGATACTTAATAGTGTATGAGTTTTGGGGCTCCTGAGTGGCTCAGTTGGTTGAGCGTCCGGCTTCGGCTCAGGTCATGATCTCATGGTTCATGGGTTCGAGCCCCGTGTCAGGCTCTGTGCTGACAGCTCAGAGCCCGGAGCCTGTTTCAGATTCTGTGGCTCCTCTCTCTCTGCCCCTCCCCTGCTCGCATTCTGTCTCTCTCTCTCTCTGTCTCAAAAATAAATAAACGTTAAAAAAAATTATAAAAATAAAAAAAGTGTCTTCACTTTGCTTACTCCAAAAACAGCCCCAGATATAATGTTCGGGAGGAAGTAGTTATTTTGGAGGTGACCCCAGGAGCACAGAGGGGAGGGACAAAAGCCAATGAAGTGTGGCTTGATGGAGAGGGGGAGAAGGTGGGGAGGCTACTCCTGTGGGCAACATGCCCTCTCTACCAGCCGGGCCCCTCCGAGAGGCAATGTCAGGGCTGCCACAGAATTCCCCACCCGGGGGCGGGGCCGCTGGGATATTTGCCCCCCGATTCCCATGTGTCATTGTCAAGGGCACTCCTGGGAAGTAGTGTGGACGCCCTGGCCCTTCCAGGCGGCACCTCTGGGATGGACAGAAGGAGTCTGGGCTGGACGTTAACGCCTGTGCTCCGGTGAGTACCTGTCTCACAGCATCATGCAGATTAACAGACAACACATAAGGAGCTTAATCCGGGGTCTGTCACATTCCAGGCGTCCCGAGAGTCTGAGCCATGATAACATTAATGATGTCACAGTGGTCCTGGGGGAGGTCATGCGCTCCCTGACCTTTCCCCAGGCTGCCCCTCCCCCCACCGTCCATCTTCTCTCCACCTGGTTCACGTCGGCCTGTGCCTCAGGTTGCAGCCCAGACATCACCTCCTCGGGGAAGCCCTCCATGAGTCACCGGTTAGATCAACTCTCCCCGGCTCTGCTCGGAGCATCTCCTCTGGCCCTTTCTTTCAGAGCGCGTGATCACCGATGTCATTTTAGATTTATTGGCGCGATCATGTGGCTCTCGGCCCACTGCCTGTCTCTCCCGATGGACTGTAAGCGCCCTGAGGACCCAGCTTTGTTCATGAAGCCATGCCCAGGGCCTGGCATGCTGCCCCCACACAGGCGATGCCTGCAGAGAAACCAGCGGGCAGAGGCTGGAATCTGGCCATGGGGGGAAACAGGGACAGAATGAGTGTGACACCGGGACGTCAGGGCCGGAGCCGAGGTATTTAGAGAGTGCACCAGGACACACAGGACAGGCCAAAGCATCCTTTCTTCAATACTGTTTCTAGAACACCTATTCTGCGCTGAGCCTGGGGCAGACAGTGATAAACAAGACGGGCTCAGTCTGGGCCTTCACGGACACAGAGCTCCGCATCCCGCGCAGACATGTGTGTGTGGGGGGGGGGGAGGCTCTAAGTCAGGGAGGAGAGGTGTGGAGGGACGAGGCTCCGTGCTCCCCAGACCCTGCTTCATCTCCCCCCCAGGCACCAGGAAGAATTCATTTCCCAGCCCCCTGCAGCGCGGTGGCCAGCTGTCCCCAGTGGAAAGTGGGAGCGATACACACAGCCTGGCCAGTAGGAACCGCCCCCCTCTCTCTCCCTCGGCCTCCAGAGCCCTAGAGCAAGGATCAGCAGATGCTTTCTGGGGAGGCCAGGGGCAAATATTCTTATTTTATGGCCACAGTTCTCTGCCTCAGCTTCGCAATGCAGCTGCCACAGCAGCATTAGAACAGCTTTAGGGGATATACGTCACTACCTGGGCGTGGCTGTGTCCCAATAAAACTTTATTTACAAACACAGGTCATAGTTTGCCTAGAGGATGGGGGAAACCAGACCCCCCCATAACTGTGGAGCAGAGCCCACCCACCTCTCCCCAGCCCACTCTTACTTGACTGCGCACTCAGCGAGAAAGCTTCCTTGGTTAAGCCGCTGTGGCGCTGAAGCGTCTTCCTAATAGTTAGAATATCCTATATGGAAGTCTTCTGGAGGGGGTGACATTCATCCTGGGCAAGTAAGTAAGGCACCGTCCAGGCGGGCAAGATGAGGAAGGGCGTTCTTAGGGAGGGCAGGAGCTCCGTGAGCCGGCCGACCGGAGGAGTGGAAGGTAGCCTGGAAGATCTAGAAGCCGGTGCTACAAAAGGGACAGGAAAGGTGGTGCTGGGTGGCAGGGAGGAAGGGTAAGGCACAAGATCAGGCACGAGAGAGGGATCGGAGTGCCGTGCCCTCCCCACCTGCAACTCCCCTCCACGTTCCATTTCCGTGGTGTGGTCCAGACAGCAGGCCTGCCTGGACGCCCTCCCTCCCATTCCTGCGGCGGCAGCCCCCACCTCTCCTTCAGGACTTCCTGAAATCCCCACTCGCTCCACTGTAGAGGCAGCAGGGGCCCTCAGTAAGAGGGGAGGCTTCGAGAACAGAGTCCCGTGTGCAAATCCTGCCTCTGTCCGTAGGAGACAAAGAACAGACCATCAAACATACGGAGCCGGGACTTCCTGGGCTTGAAGCACAAGAAGAAATGACATCCAGGCAGAGATGAAAGCTGGGCCATTTTCAGGGCAATGACCTATGAGTTCAAGGTGAATTCAAGGTGCGAGCATAAAGCCTTTCATTGAGACCTCAGGGGGGCTGAATGGGCCTCATCGATGACCCGCCCCTGCCCCCCAGGCCTTGGGAGAACGGCGGGTCGCCCTCCCCCGCCGTCTGGGAGAAGGGCCAGCAGGTGGCGCCCGGGAAACCCCGCGGGAGCCGCCTTCGGGGCTGCACCTGTGGGCTCTGGGGCTCCGGGTCAGTGCGGCCCGCAGAGGCTGGCGCCCTCGGAGCCCCCGCGAGCCTGAACTTGCTTCCTGTCTGGCCACCCAGCCCTCCCCTCCCGACTCTGCAGCCTCTAGGCCGGCTCCTCCTGGACCCTCTCACGTTCGCAGTGTGTATTTCCCACAAGCAGCCCAGTCCGGCGTCCCGGGTGCTCAGTTTCGGCCATTTGTGCGTCTTCTGCCCGCTTCATCCAGCGCTTCCTCTTTCACGGATTCTCTTCTAGGACCACCCACTTGGCGCTCTTTCTGGGGCTCCACTGGTGCCGTGGGGCCCCCTCCCCTCCCAACACCCCCCTGCGTCGGCTCCTCCTCCTCGGCTGTAAACTGGGTTGTGAATAGCACCCCCCTCCCGCCCCGCACTACGCGGAGCAGGACACGCTGTAAAGCCAAGGTTCCCAGAGGGCCCGGTTGTGATCATTTTATTTTTACCACGTCCTTGGAAGGATGGGGGTGTTTGTGCCGGGTGGGGTTGCGAGCTGGGTGGGAGGGGACGAAGACAGCAAATAGCACCTGAGAGGAATGTAGGTCAGTTGACGGCAGTGTCCCAGTGGTCCCGGGCAGAGGAGAGCCGGTCCCCTGGGGTTGGCTCTGCAGAGGCGGCCACGTTGGGTCCAGGGAGGCTGTGAGGAGGGGACTTGGGACGGTGGCAGGAGAGAGAGGTGTGCCGGCTGCTCTTCTGAGACCAGAGGGCCGGGGTAAGCGTGGGGCCTCCTGCCTCTCCTCGGGGCCTCGTCTGGACGCTGGCCCCGCAGGGAGAGGATCCTGGAGCTGGAACTGGGGGCTGGCAGGTGGGCGAGGCAAGCTGAGCTCACACAAAACACAGAGGACCCCATCTCGTGTCCAGCTCTGCCGCTGTGCTCCTGGGCTCGCCGCTAACCCTCTCTGGTCCTCAGCGTCCTCCTCTGCGAAATGGGAGAAATTCCAGTCCCAGAGGGACTGAGGCTGTTTGTAAAATGGGGACAGAGCCGTGTTTTTAAAGTAGCTTCGCTGCGCCGGACTCTTCCATCCCCTGTCACATCGAACTCTCCAACCAGCTCTTCACTTGACAAATGAAGAAATCGAGGCTCACGTGTCATGAGGCTTAAATGAGATCTGAGGTGGGAAAAGGGCTCTGGGCTGCGTCTGGGCCAGACTCTTGCTCACACTCAGACATCCTACCGCAGGACCGGGAACAGCCACTGCGGGCGGCCTGGGGAAATAGCAGGAAGCATTTCCGTCTGTTCAGTGCAGTGTCATGTGTGCTTCTGTGTCAGGCACCGTGGTGGTGGGCAGAGGGGACAAGGCGCCTGTCCCCACGGAGTTCACATTCTGCAAGGGAGACAGATATCAAAACGAAACAAAACAAAACCCACACGCACAAGTAAAACGCCAGCGACAGACTGTGCGAGATGAAGGAAGCATTCAGAGCATTACAAGAAGAGAAAACCAGGGAACTTAATTTAGATAAAGACAGCAGAAAGAAACCTCCCTGAGAGCAGAAGCTGTCTGCAGCAATCTGAAAGAGGCGTAGTATTGCCCAGGCGAAGAGCAGGAGAAAAGCACGTTCCAGGGAGAGGGGTGAGCATGTGCAAAGGCCCAGGGGCAGAAGACAGCATAATGCACTGGAACAACAGAAAGATGGCCAAGGGGGCTGAAGAGACAGCTAAAGGCAGAGCCAGGGGCAAGAAGTAGGAGCCTGGGAGATAGGCAGAGCCAGACTATTCAGGGTTCCTGGAACACATGTGAACCCACTTAAAGATTTTAAGCAAGGATGTGACATGAATAGATTCTGTTTCCCCAGAAAAGTTCATCTGGCTGCTAAGCAGAGAAGAGACTGCAGAGGAAGGAGACAGAGTGAACAGGAGAAGCCCCTAAGAAACATCTAAGCAGGAGATGAAAACTTATAGACCAGACCTTGACGGTGTGCTAAGCTCTCTCACTTGCCCCTCAGAGAGCAGCCTAACTGTGCCCATTTGACAGATGAGACTTTAAGAGGTAGAAGCGGCTTGTACAACATGACTCATCGGGCCAGCGCTGGACTCCAGGCTGTAAGCCCAGGAGCTCCTGTTCCCGAGTCTGCGTCTCATGCCTTTCTGTCTCGTGGTCCTCAGAGACCTCAAGATGTGGGGCAGGTGAGAGCGCAAAACTAAGCCTCTGCACCTTGGAAACATTCGCTCTCTGGCCAGCCTCCTCGTCACCGTGCTTTTCCTGCAGTTCCCAAGTCCTGGTGTCCGAGTCTGCGAATGGGGGCGACGACCCGCCCCTCCTTCCAGGGCTCCTGTGAGAATTCAGTGAGCATGGATGTAAAACACTTAGGAGAATATCTGGCGCCCAGTAGGTGCTCGGTCAGTGTCAGCTCCCCTTTTCTTAAAAGGAGAGAGGGTCCAGCCTGTCTGGCTTCAAGAGCCAGTGACATATGCCCACTGTCAGGCCACTGACCGAGGGTGATGGATTTGACAATCAGCCATGCCGCTCTGAGTGCCAGCCGGAAGCTGACTCAGGCCTCGGGAGGGTCCCCTCGCTCTGACACAAATTTATAAAGAACAGCCAGGCCCACAGCGGCCCTCTGGCGGGATGTCCCTCCACCGTCCCCAGGCAGCAAACCCACCCACGGCTGGATCTTGATTCCTTCTTCCAACTACATGCCCAACTCCTGGGCTCAGCCAACCGGCAGCTCTCTCCTGGGGCCAAGAAATGTTTGCATGTGGGGGCAGGGAGCTCATTATCCCCACAGAGGACTTCCGCGGCACAGGACGAGTCCATGCTTTCAGGGGGCCTCCTAACAGTCTAAAGGTGAGGGTACAGTCCTCTCTGGGCAGAGAAAAGGGGTGCTCGGAGAGACAGGGTGACTGTGCCCAGTGGTGGGGACACCAGGTGGACAGGCTGGGTCAGGGACTCGGAGCCACCTGACTCGTCCTGTGCTCTACCCCACTCCCTTGTCCACGACACCGCCTCGTCCCCCCGTCCTGTCCAGGGCATGTTCCTCCCGCAGCACAGAGCCAAGGTCAATGGCAGGCAAGTGAAAGGGGACTGCATTCCTAGGTGACCAGGGAGAGCAGAGCCCCCTCCCCTCCCCGTGCTGCTTGAATGGACTTTATGTAAGTGAGAAAGAAACACTATGCTCAGCCACTGAGGTGGGGGGGGGGGTGTCATCTGTTTCTAGAATGATCCTAACGAATCCCAGTGGTCACCGCAGTCATTGGAACATTGGAGGTATATAGGAGTATGTAGTATGGAGGAGAGGGGCTCGGGAGGGGCCCCTGGGGGGACAGATGTTTATGGGATGGACAGAGAAAGGCCATCTGTCTACAAGGGGGCTGGGGAGGAGACGCCGAGCCGTAGAAGGAAATGTCGAGGGTGTGACTGCAATAGATCTGGTCCCCCCGGAGCTCACGTGACCCAGGCCCGAGTGTCCACTGCAGTCACAGAGGGAGCCGCCGTCTCAAGTGACTAGGAGCTGGTCACTTGAGAATCAGGGGGACAGGCACTGAAGGCTCGGCTGAGACACTGGCCACACCAGGGACAGAGAGTGTGGACGGTTGGGGTGCTTTTGTTAAGGGAAGGGAGACTCGGGGATGTTAGAGGCCCGGGAGGAGGAGCCGGTGGTGGAAAGAGAGGGAAGACGTTCAAGACACATGGCTTTGTTCGCATCGCATCTGTGCCTTTCATCCAAGGCTGCCTCAAATCCTCGCTGAGAATAGAGTATAAATAAATGATCAAATAATAAGACATTGCTCGTTCCCTGCCAGCCGGCGACCTTGAAAGGGTCTTCGGAGCAGTCTTTGTTCCGTCCTGGCTTGTGTCGGATTTGCTCTGGCGTCCACAGCAATACACACTGATGAGGCGGCTGCCGGGGCCCAGGCTCCGGGCCAGCTGGGGACACCGACCCCAGGCTCCACCTTCAAGGACTTCACAGTCTGATGACGGAACAGACACGCAGGTGAGCCCCAGTGTGACAGGGACCCACACACTGAGGAACGCACACAAGGTACAGAAGTCACTCAGAAAGGAAGGGAGGGGTCTCTCAGGACTTTGGAGGGTGGGAGTATCATGGAGGACCTCAGGGAAGAGGTAACTCCTAACCAGGGCTTTGAATGACACCCAGGAGTCCACAGGGTGAAAAGAGACACCGCACATGCAAAGGCCCTGAGGCATGGCAGCGCAGGACCCTGAGAGGGCTTTAACAATGATACAGCTTAAAGGGGAGAACAAGACTAGAATGAGCCTAGAAGTGGGGATGGAGACCAGGACGGGCACCTACCCCAGAGGATCATTTTGTTTCCTGGGGATTTTACCAATACCTAGTACAGTGGGAGGGACTGATGCTCTCCTGGGCCCCGGTTTCCGGGAGAAAGTCGAGGGTCAGAGGGAAGCGATAGGACCGCCTTCACAGAGCGTACGCTATGTGGCAGGCAGGGTCAGAAGCCTGCGGCATGTGGGTGAGCAAAGCAGGCAAAGAGCTGCACCCCTGGACAGCCAACATACTGGCATCAGGAGGCAGACGATAAACAGCAAAGCTAGTTCTCCTTACGTAAACTGTAGAAGATGCCAGAAGGCAACCATTCTATGAAACAACAAAAAAAAAGTAGGACAAGGCAAGGGGCTCGGGAGTTTTGGGTGTGGGGTATGGGTGATGCAACCTTAGTGTGGCTGGGGAGGAAGGAGCCTGCCTGTTGAGCAGAGACTGAAAGGAGGTGAGGGAGTGAGCTGTGTGTGTTCCCAGGGCAAGAGGGGGTGGCCAGTGCAAAGGCCCTGAGGCAGGAGTGTGCCTGGTGTGCTGCGGGGTGGCAGGGCGACAGTGCAGGCAGAGGAGAGCTGTGAGACATGAGGCCAGGTCGGGAAAGGCCCTGGAGGCTACTTACACCTTTGGTTTGACCTGGGGTGAGATGGGGAGTCACCACCCAAGCTCAGGCAGAGAGGTGAGAAAGTCTGAGTTATGTCTTAAAAGAATCATTTCAGGCCTCATAGTGGGAACGGATGGAGGTGGAGCAAGGTTAGCACCAGGAAGACCAATTGGGAAGCCAGTGGGCTAAGCCGAGTCCCAGGGGATGGTGGTTCACACCAGGACAAAAGCAGAGAGAAATGATCAATGGTGAATATAGGATTTCCTAATGGGTTGGATGCGGGCTGAAGGAGGGAGGGGCGGACGATGGCCCCAGGGCTCTGGGACTGAGCAGGAGAGGGATGGCGGCCCCAGGAGTTAGAGTGGAGGAGCTAGAGTGGAGGGCCGCGGGCCGTGGCGTTTGAGCTGCCCGCCCACACTGAGCTGCAGGGGCGAAGCTTGCTGGAGGTGTGAGTCTGGAGTGCGGAACGGGGGTCTGACAGGAGCTAGGAACCTGGGAGTCGTCGATGCATAGAGGGCATTGGTGAGGGTAGTGCCACTTGTCCCCAGGATGCGGGCTTGCCCCGGGGAGGAGATAGAGCTCCCTCTCGGGTCACAGAGCCAGGATGGTCTTCACAAGAAGCAGGGTCCCGACCACCTCACCAGGAGTACTCTGCAAGAATCAAGTACTTCCGTGTCTGCCTTGAAGTAGAAATCAGGAGAAGGCAGCCACGGCCGCTGCTGAAGGAGTCACATCGAGTGGAACCCGAGGACTTCCCACGTGTCCCCAGCGACATTCCCCTGCCTCAACTTACTCATCCATAAAATGGGCATACGCCTCTCCCAACGAGTTCTGGGAAGAGTAACCATGACAACACATGTTGCTATTGCTTTCATGATTACGGGGGTCCTTACTATCACAAAGGGTCTGGCCCACTGTGGGTGCTCAGAACAATGATGGTCATTCTTAACAACGCTGAGGATGACAGTGGTGACACGGAGAGTGGTGAGCCTGGCCTTTCGCTGCTGAGGCCCCGCAGGATGAGATGGTCCACCCCAGGCCGGGTGCCCCGGAACGCAGCGCACACAGCGACGGGGCCAACTTCCCGCAAACACCCCACTCCCCCGCGCCCCTGCCCCACTGACTTTTCCCGCCGCAGGGCCACAACACGGCCAGTTAGTGCTGGCAGTGGTGAGTGGCCGTCCAACATGCGCGTGTGCCCCGTCGGAACTGAACCAGGGCCTGTCAGCGGAGGCCGCGTGAGGATCTTTAGGAGGCCTGGCGTGGCCATGCGCCCCACCTGGACCCTGATGTGGCCCAGAGCCCAAGAAGAGAACAGCGACGATGATGGTGACAGTTACTTGCTGGGTGCCAGCCAGTGGCAGTCCCGTCCTGAGTGCTTCTCGTGTCCTAACTCCCTCTGATACAGAGACTAGAGGGGTTCTCATCAGGCAAAGAGCAGGCCCCCCAACACCATGCTTAGGGACCAGACGGGACCGTGTGATCGTAGCAATGGAAACCAAGTGTGGCTGATGGGAGCTAGTAAGGGCAGAGGAGGGGACTGGAGGGAGGACACTGGCTAGTTCACTGAAGCGGTGGGTGCACCGGGGTCTGCCCAAGGGCAGGACTTCAGAAGTTCCAGGGTCTGGGAAGCGCTGTCCACACCAGCGCAGCAGTGGACATGCTTTGACTGTCCTTTATTGTGATTTACTGGGGGCGGGGAAGGGAGAGACGATGTTTGTCACTGATTTTCTCCGTTCTAGACCCAGGGTCTGACGAGTCAACTTTGGGTCAGGTGTCTAAGATGGGACAGGCTGCCTGAGTTGAGGGTGCCCCCAAGACTGTACCAATGGGGAAGAGGTAATTGCCCCCCAAAAATCAGGGTGCTGTGACCCAAGAATGAGGGCTCAATTATAGGCGGCTAGAGAAAACCCACGCCCATCACTCGGGCTTAGAAGACAGGCCAGCCCGGATTCATGTCAGGTTCTGCTATGTGCTATCCGGGCACATCCGGCAAAGCCAGCTTATGTCTGAGCCTTGCCCTCCTCCCCTATAAAACGAGGATAAAGAGGGGCGCCAGGGTGGCTTAGTCGGTTAAGTGTCCGACTTCAGCTCAGGTCATGATCTCACAGTCTATAGGTTCGAGCCCCGCATCGGGCTCTCTGCTGACAGCTCAGAGCCTGGAGCCTGCTTCCGATTCTGTGTCTCCCTCTCTCTGCCCCTCCCCTGCTCACTCTGTCTCTGCCTCTCAAAATAAAATAAAAGACATAAAAAAAATTAAATGGGGATAAGGAAACCTGCCATGAGTGTCATGAGAAGCATCACCGGATAATCGGAGCCTCCGGCAGTGCCTGGTGCCATCCGCGACCTCGTGGGACGGGATGCCATGAGGTCTGGGCCTCGCCCACCAGCCCCACCCTCGCTGGAGGGACTCCACGTGTTCACCGTGGAGACAAAGTCACTAAATTCTCCAGGACCATCTCAAAGGTCTGATTCTTGGAGTCCCAGGACCTCCCACAGAGCGCCAGCGGCCGGAGACCCCGGCCTGGTGGACAGCACTTACCAGTGACATGGGCAAGTCTGGAGGCTGAATGTGGCTCCGGCCGCCCTTCCAGAAGCTCTGAAATGCCCCGTACCACCCCTCCCCTGCCCTCTCCCTGAGTCAGGGAGATTTCAGGGTGCGTGCAGAAAGGGACAGGGGAGATGAAGGCAGAGAGGAGGATCCCCACTGTTTGGCGTAGCAAGGCCTCGTGAGTTTCTGGAAATTCTGGGCTTGGGGCGCCTGGGGGGCTCAGTCGGCTAAGCATCCAACTCTTTTTTTTCCAACATTTATTTATTTTGAGAGACAGAGACAGATCATGAGCACGGAAGGGGCAGAGAGAGAGGGACACACAGAATCCAAAGCAGGCTCCAGGCTCTGAGCTGCCAGCACAGGGCCCGATGCCGGGCTCGAACCCACCAACCATGAGATCATGACCTGAACTGAAGCCAGATGCTCAACCGACTGAGCCACCCAGGAGTCCCAAGCATCCAACTCTTGATTTCAGCTCAGGTCATGATCTAACAGTTTGTGGGTTCAAGGCCCCCGTGTTCGACCCAACTTGGGATTCTCCCTCTCCTCTCTCTCTGGCCCTCTCCCTGCTTGTGTGCCTGCCGCTCTCTCTCCCTCCAAATAAATGAACATTTAAAAAAAAAAAGTACTTAAGAAACTCGGGGCTTCAGTCAACGTCCTGGCCCACTGCCAAGATCAGGGCCCCTAGGAGTCAGAGCTGTGAGGACCCCAGGCCAGGGGGCTGAGAAGGTGGTGGAGTTTGAGCCTGAGCCACATGGACCAGCATCTCCTCCCCAGAGAGCCTGGCACCGGCCTCGCAGAGGGTCCCTGCAGCTACTGTGCGGTGGACAGAAACACAGACAAAACCACAGGGCGGAGCAAACCCGCCATCTCCGACACGGACTGGCAGCCGAGGGCACAGCGGGTCTGCACCGCCCAGACGGGCGCCGCCCACGCGCAGGCCGCGGTCACGTGAGGAGGCGCCCTTCTCCCAGCCCCGAGGCACGCCCACCACGCACAAGCAGACATGCGCAGGCACACGCGTGCACACACACACGGGAACACACGCACGGGCGTGCACGCACACAACCCAGAGGGGAGTCCCGAGTTCCGCGTGAGATTGGCATTTTAAAACCAACCGGGTTGAGTCTTCATAACCAAAATGAAATTATTCTGTTTAATAACTGAAAGTGATGGGGACGTTATGGAAGGGGCCTGAAGGAAGCCAGCAGGGCACGGTGCGAGCAGTTATTCGAAAAAAATAAAATACACGATCACCTTTGCCCATTTACCTCGAAAGCTGAGTCCCTTTGCGCAAACCTGCTTCATTCATTGCTATGGTTGTCCCCTTTCAGGCCGGGGGTCTTCCTGTCCGCAGCGGAAGTCTCCAGTCTCCTTAATTTGGGAAACTGACGTGTACACCAAATATCGGGGTGGGGGAGGCTTTCCCGCGGCGCCTACCTGCTCTCATATCAAAGCGTGTGTTTGCAGGGGCTCCTGAGTGACTCGGTCGGTTGAGCTTCTGACTCTTGTTTTCAGCTCAGGTCCTGATCTTGCAGTTGGTGGGATCCAGCCCCACATGGGGCTCTCTTCTGAAAGTGCAGAGCCTGCTTGGGATTCTCTCTCCCCCTCTCTCTTTCTGCCCTCCCCCAACTCATGCTCACTCTCTCTTTCTCCCTTTCAAAAATATATAAATTTAAAAAAAATATTTTTTGAAGAGTATGTTTGCAGAGAGGTTTGCCAGTGTGAAGGGGCTAAGAAACTTCTGTAAGCAGCGAAGGTGCAAGAATACTCTCGTTCTTACACCGGAATGTCGTTTCCCCCATCGTGCATTTCCGTCTCCTCCCAAATTAAGATGAAGGAGCTGGGCATTGGAGACCCAGTTCTGCCACTTAGCAGCTGTGTGCCCTGGGACAGATCACTGTTCCTCTCTGATCCCTGAGTCCCCACCTGCACTGTGATTATAACGCCCAGCTCAGCAAGGCTGTGTCAGGAGCAGAAGGAAGAGACTGGACGGGAAAGCCCCCTTGTGACCCCAGCTACTTACCCTCCCCCGCCCCCACGCACTGGAAACCAGATCTGAGGGTGTAAAAATTAACTTGTCCACGCAGTCAACACCAGTGGGGCCGTGGAGAGATTTTTATCCCGGGCTTCTTCTTTTTTTTTTTTTTTAGTGTTTGTTTATTTTTGAGAGAGAGAGAGAGTGTGTGTGAGCAGGGGAGGGGCAGAGAGAGGAGACACAGAATTCAAAGACAGGCTCCAGCCTCTGAGCTGTCAGCACAGAGCCGGACGCGGGGCTTGAACTCACAAGCTGTGAGATCATGACCTGAGCTGAAGTCAGATGCTCAAACAACTGAGCCCCCCAGGCGCCCCTATTCCAGACTTCTAAAGAGACAAGGCACTCTCTCCGCTCTGCCCTAATAAAAGAACTTTCCAGGGACGCCTGGGTGGCTCAGTCGGTTAAGCGTCCAACTTCAGCTCAGGTCCTGCCTGATCTCAGTCATGGTTTGTGAGTTTGAGCCCCGCATGGGGCTCTTGGCTGTCAGCACAGGGCACGCTTCTGATCCTCTGTCCACCCCCCTCCCCGTCCCTTCCCTGCTCACTCTCTCTCTCTCAAAAATAAATTTTAAAAAATTGTTTTAAAGAAGTTTTCAGGTGTTTTGGTTTTGTGAGCCCCTATTTTGTGCCTGGCTCCTACCTGCTAACTTTACACACCCTATGTGGGGGGAGCCCTGTGATCACCAGTACCTCTCCCCTCCCTC
>PJEM01014876.1:9209-33822 GCA_004023845.1 Helogale parvula | reverse complement strand
CAAAAAAACAGGGAACTGAGAGCGCTGTTAGTTCTCCACAGCCGAATCTCCCCGACTCCCCTCAGCCGGTAGGGAGAGGGCTGTTGTACTCTCTGGCAGGTAACTGCCTGCAGAATTCTTTCTGCGGGCTGTCCTGTGAGTATCTGCCTGGAAGGTACCACCTCCAACGGTTACCTGTCTGTCAAAGCTGCTACCTCCTTCCCCAGGCTATTTTTCTGTACAAGCTGCCACTTCTCCTGACCAGTAAAAGTATCTGCTGGGCCAAGCACCTTCTCCCCCTCTCCCCACTGAGGGCCAGAGGACCTGCTTGATCGGACTTGTAGAAACCTGGGGAGCAAGTGGATTCCGTCGGCATCTACAATGGACATGGAGACTCAGACAGCCAGTTCAGATGATGTCGGCGTGGGGGGCGGGGGACGGGGATGCGGGAGAGGGAGGGAACAAGTTCTGAGACCCAAGTGGAGGCGGTTTTCAGAACTGCCTGCAAAGTCTGACATGAGCCCTGTGACAACACCTGGCTGCCCTTGCGCTGCCACCAAGCTGTGGGGCCCGTCGAAACCGTCCAGGTATGGTCCCAGGTTTCAGTTCCTGTCTCTTAAGACAAGTCTCCTAAAGACCCGCACCTGCCCCTTCCACTTTGTTGGTTGCAAAAGAAAGAGCCCCAATCGAAGAGGGCTCTGCTTAGCGGGAGAGATCGTCTGGGCATTTTCTTTTCCAGCAGAGCCTGAGGTTTGGAGTCAGCAGTCCTGCAATGAAATCTTGGCTCTGTTACTTAACAGCTGTGAGGGCAGAACAAGTCATTGCAATTCTTCAAGCTTTGGCCCCTTGTCTGCAGAACAGGATCACACTGCCCTGCCCGTTTCCACAGGACAGGGGAGGGGTGAGGTGCAGGGAGAAGGCCCGTGGGCTCAGCAGAGGGCCCGGCGCACAGTGCCCACTAAACGGCAGCTATCATTCTCCGGTCCAGGAAGGACAGAAGAGGCATATGCGGCTGCCTCCTGGGCAAGGACCTCAGCCTGCCGTCTAGGTCCACAGCTGATTCCCTGAGTGAGGAGGTTAGAAGAGGAATTCTCAACTCCCATGATAAAGGGTACCTGCCGCTTGTGTGTGCTCACCCCCTTGAGGGCGGCCCACCACATAAACGCAAAGCTCCTTCTATAAAATCAGGGGAATGAAAATGAACTCCTTCACAACACCACCCTCAGGAACCTGTTCCATTTCTTTTCACCCGTGCTCAATAACGGGGGATTGGTTGCCAGCCTTCCTGTTCCCCTTTGGGCAGGAGAGCCGAGATCCTCCACCCCTCCCCTCTCCCATTGTCAAAGACCACCCAGTGCAGCTCGCTGGCAAGCTGCCATGGTCCAGACCGGCGAGAGCTGGGCCCAACCGCCCAGCCTCTGTCTCCTCTTCGCAAGCACAAGGCTATGGAATGAAAAGCACCTGACCATGAGGCTGTCACCTGAAGCTGACACAGCCTTCATGATGGCAGACCCCCAGTGGTGTCAAGGGAGGTTGCAGGTGATGGCTTGGAAGGCCTGTACGCTGGAAGAGTCATTAGAATCTAACCTTGGCTCTAACATAGTAGATTTTTATGTAACCCGTTCACTACAAAACATCCATTCATAATGACAGAGGTAAACAGACATGAATTTCCTTTGCTTTATGTGCTCTCGCTGTGCTGACTGACTGCATTATGAAATCCCCCTCACGTGGACACAGGTACATAAAAAGGAAGAATTACCACAACACTGCTGTGGGCTGACAGTCATTAGAGAGCAGAGAGTCAAGTAGCAGGGATGATCTGTGGAATAATTAAGAGCAGCCTCTACTTTCATAGAAAAGTAATAAACCCGGAACCCCCCAATTTTCCTCTCCAATTAACTGTGACCCATACCTAATAAACCTGCTGTGATTGTAACGTTAGGTAAACTCAGACTAGTAAAGGCACTTGGCTGGGACTACCCTGGAAAAATCCTGTGGGGCCAGGGAAGATGGGGGAGGGTTCTGTTCAAGAGTTCAATTCCAGCCCTGCCTGGGGGGACCTCCAAGGTCAGCCACCGCCACAGGCCCTCTTCCTTACCTGGAGCGTCCATCCTTATGATGGTCGCCTTTCAGCAACCAAGGAGGTTTTTATTTGCCCCTAAAACAAACACTTTCTCACTGGCTACTCTGGGAGTGACTTCAGAGTTGGCACACCTAGTGCACACAGCAGAACACAGGGCAAATGAAATTCAAAGGTAAAAAGCTGAATTCAGGCATGCGTTTCTAAAATTCTCCGCTGAAATCTGACATAGATGAGAAAGAAAAAAAATCACTTATTCCCCCCCCCCAAAAGCTTTTCAGTAACTGGTTTTGCAAACTTGTCTATGACTCAGATTTCTGACATTCTGTATTCAATGCAGAACTCCCTGTTTTTAACCTTTCTAAAACTAATAGAACTACTCTGAACTTGCAATCTCCTGTCTCAAGACTACTTCGGCCTACGGTCTGCTGAGGAAAAGCAAGGTTTCAGGGAGAAAATAATGAACGGCACCTACAGGCAGAGGTCACAGAACAGTTCAGTACCGCCAGCCCCATCTCTGCCTTTAAGACGTCGTCTGAGACACTGACTCTGCTCCCTCAAGAAGCCTTTCTCAACTGGCCCTGTCCAAGCGCTTTAACACTAGTTTGCACTGTAGCGTTGCCTTCCCGTCAGTGACGGAATTCTAGACAGCGTGGGCCCTGGTATGGATCCCAGGCACACAGCAAGTACCCAACCAAAGCTTGCTGAAAGGATGAAGGCTCCAGCCTCCACACACATCATCACCCTCATCTTGGCCAACGCCGTCCAAATTCATTTTAGAGAAGAATAAACATTCCTCTGCCATGCTTTCTGCTGTTCGGCTCCTTCTGAGTTATTTTTTTTATTCAGCCCCACTTACTCTGGCCATATTATGCGCTTTCCTGTTACTTACCAGAAGGACTAGTTGAGACTTTCCTCAACATTTTCTCTGGCAACCAGATGAGGTTGACTGTGTATTATTGGCTCTGATCTTTCTCTTATGATTTCCTCTTACTGCCCAATAATCCTATCCCAAACATCAAAGAGCTTCTTTGAAGATAAGGCCAAATTCACCATTAGGAAAGGAGAAATTATTTCCTAACTTTATTTCAAAAGTTGGGATGACACAGAGTCCCTCCGGGCCTTGTGCGATAAACACTGCCCAGTACAGCAGATCACAAGGCACTCGCTGAATACCACTGACAGAGGCATGAACAGAGGGCTCCCCTCACCCGAACCGAAGCAGGGCTTTTCCACAGGAGCCTCAGACTCCAAATTCCATAGGAAATGGTTTGTGTCCCACATGTCAAACAGAGTTGCCTCAAAAAAAGGGAGAGTCACACAGCCACCGCAGGGGAAAGAGGCCCCCAGAGGCTCTGACTAAAAAAGCATCTGAAATAAACTAGAACCGATCTGTTTGGTCCAGATTCCACTCAAGCCAGAACCTTTTAATACTAAAGGGTGGGAATACTCTATCCTCAAGTGGCAACACAAACATGAAAAAATATGATCGATCAGCTAGGCCAGAGGTATTAGACTGTGGACGGAAAACCTCACCTGCTTCTTCTACTTCATGGCTGTTACCCTCAGATGGTGTGAGTGTTGACAAGACTTCATGGGTCATGGGGCTCCAGGAAGTTCGTGCTGGGACTGGGGAAAAAGAGAAGTGTCTTATCTTTTGAACAACAAAATAAACAGTTCTGAAGTACTGGTTTTTCATCAGGTGCAGTGCTGTAAACCATAGTAATTCCTTATTAATCCATTTTATAAATAAGGAAACAGGAAAAGCAGTTTTTCTAAGATCCTAGTCTTCCTTAAATCTCCAGTTATCTGGTCCCTTGTAGAAATGAAATGAACATGGATTAAAGGATAATGATCACATTGAAGAAAGTCTGATCGTATAAAACCATTACCTTTGCATTCATCAGTCCATTGTCCTCAATATTCATCAAATATCTCTCAAGAACACATTTTTAGAAGGTCTCATGCAAAGTAAGGTGGGCTTATAGGAAAGGGGTTTGCAATGTAAGGCAGCAAGCAAGGAATGAACCCAGCAAAAATCAATGGTCAGCTACTCGGCAGGTTTGGGCTGGAGCAGAAGGCTCCTACTAAGGTAATAGTATCCTGAGGTGGGACAGAGCCACGTGTGTGAGGGCTACGAAATCTGGATTGTAGACTTCGACTGCTTTTAAGCTGGGTGGTGATTTGTTTATGGGAGGGATGGAGGATGGGTGGCGTGATAGGTAGCCAGCAGGGCATCCCGCCATGTGTCAGCAACAATTGTCAAGGGCACGAAGCATGGTGGTTGGCAGGCATGGAAAAGATGCTACAGAGGGGCAAGCTTGGAGAGGGAGGCTAACACAGCGGCAGTGGTGATGCAGGGATCGATTAGTTGGTTCAGTGGCTTGAGTCAGTGTGAACAGAGTCACAGGAAGAGCCAGGGCTCCCACCCAAGTTTCCTAATCCCCAGGGCACTGCCACTTGAGATGGATCCTCTAAACCCTACTTCCTGCCTTCCTCCTCCCCTTCTCTGCCCATTCCCAACCCTGAGGGTTCCAAGGAGGCAAAAGCCTATTTAGGGAGGCTTTCTGTAAACAGGGATTTCTAGATTAAAAACACCCTCTTCCATTCCACCTCCCTCAGCCCCAGATATTTGATTCTGCCTCATAAGCGATGAAAATACTACATGTAAAGGCTCCATGTGGGAGCACTCTTAGGATTTAGGTTGTTCCCACCAATAGAGAAGTGGGCTGGACATATCTGTCTCTGTGAGCCTTTGGATAAGAATCTCTTATTCTGCACTGCTGACTATAAAATGTCTATACTTTTATCACAACTACATGAAAAGTATGTATGCTCATGGATGAAAATCAAGTTATGTTACGGTATAGGAATGTGGGTCATTAAAAAAACCATTTTTTAAAATTATCAGTATATGTTTTTGCAACGAATAAAAACTGGGGGGCGGGGGGAGGATTTAGTTTGGAGAAACACCCTTTGACTAAGAAAGCTTATTCTCCTGGGCCAAGAAAGCTCCCAGCCCAGGGTCTGATATACTAGAAATGTTTGGTGAATTGAAGTATGGAAATGACAAGAAGTTCTAAATAATAAAGTAAATAGATTTTTTAAAACATAACAAATCACTTTCTTTCCTCTGCCTCCCCAATCTCCATTCCCTTCCCCTTTCTGTTATTTCCCCAGAAAGCAGACTCCAAATGTATAATATCCTTTGATGCCAAGTTAATACTTCCTGACTCAGAGGCCAGAAAGTACTGGACATCAATTAACCAGTGCATTTGGGTCTTCTTCAGTTTCTTCCTACTTGTTTGAAAGAAAAAGAGAAAACCCCTTATTCATTAACCCTATCAGTGACTTTGCTGAAATCTGAACCCAGACCCCCCTAGGGTCTCATGGAATACTGTGACCACCAGGCTCTCTTCTTGCTTTTCTTGCTAAACCCTGGGGGTCCCTGAGGAAGTCAACTGAATTATTTAATGAGGAAAATCCCCTCCTCCTTCTTAGAGAATGGAAACACCAGATAAATTGCCAAAAAGAGGTAGGAGCCTAAACACTTGAAAGAGCACTTCAAAGAAAGGAAAATCTCCAAATCCATTTGGAGGGTGGAAAGGAACATAAATCACCATCTTATCACAAGTTGGCAAACCAATCAACAGCTAAGCAGGGTCCTCTGTCCCCCACCCCCAGCTGTGGTCTAGGAGCCAATGCCCACGGCCTCTAGCAACCTCTCCAGAGCATAGCTAGTGCCTGTGTCTTGGGCAATTTCTCCTGAGGAAACGTCTCTTGCACTCTCAGGTGTCTTGAAAGAGGATGAAAGGGGCAGTGTCTGAGGTCTCAACCCTCAGGTTTCATAGGAATAAGACAGTCTCCAGTCTCCTGAAAGAGACAAATTGAGTAATAAAGGGGGGTGGGCAGTGTCAGCCAAGTGGCACTAAGTAAGGCAACTCTTAACGTCTTTTGTTTTTACCTCTGACATAAACTCACTATAAAACTCATGCAGCAGGAAAATCATAACTCCACTGCTGTTTCCACCCTGCCTCTGTCCCACTGACCCCAAGGTGCTTCAACATTACCACGCGAACCTCTTGGGTTTCAATTATGAGACCATTAAAAAGTGCCAATTATAAGACCTCAGAAATGTTCTTGGGAAACCTGTTACACACCTCAAAACAGCCCAGCTCTCGCCTCAGATTCACTTTAAGTAAAGTTCAGAAAACAGGTCACCCAGATGTATAGGTGCCCCAGCCCCCACCTCAGCCCAACAGGACTGTTATAGTATTGTCCATGCTGACCTTGAGGAAGTGTAGATTGATTTATTGGCTGTAACCACAGGGATGAAAAAACCATCACAGAGCTGAGCGGTTTAGGGCCCAGTTGTGGAATGAATCAAAAACATTCGCATAGTCAGGAATTTTGAGAATCACATTTATTCAATGTCCAATGTTTGCAAAACTCTGGACAACAAAGAACTAGGTGACAAGTGTGAGCTGGGTACAGGGCACTGGGACGTGGCACAAAGGCCTGAAAGTCACTCAGTCTACTCAAAGAGGGAACTCTGAGTCAAAAAGTTCTTGGAACCCACTTGAACTCGCTGAGAAGGGGTGGGGGAGAGGCAGAACACCCCGCCACGCCCATAAAGTGCCTGTTTAGGATTGCTGGTGTGTGGTTTGGGTATTCTTAGCTCCACTGCCACATCTCTGGAAGGACCCAAGGATCTTCCCAGTAGCCCTGCCACTGCCCCCGCCATCCCCCAAACAAAACCAAGCAAATCCCCCAAGTCTGTCTGTCCCTTGCCCCTCCAAATTGGCCCAACACCTGTAAGAGCTAACTCACACACTTGGCATCCTGGAAGCGAAGCAAGGGCTTCAAAACCCAGCAGAAACTCGTGCCTGGGTCCCTCGCCCCTCCCTACAGCCCCTTCCCACCTGTTCCAGGGGTTCATCTCCCCCCTCCCCCCACAGTTACACCGACAAAACCTAGGAGCACGACCCCAGGAGGATGCCGCGCGCGCCAATGAGCACTCCCGCTCCCCACGCACAGCTCGGGACCCCCCTCTGCAGCCTCGCCCCGCGCACCCCGGGCTGTTCGCTCCGGTCCGCCTCATTTCACTGTTCTCCTTTTCCAGCGCCAGGACGATAGAACCCGCTGCGCCGGAGAGGCCACCGGGCGCCGGGCCACCGGGTTCCGCCGACTCCCTGCGGGCTTCTCCCCGCGCCTGGCGCGCGGAGCCGGAGCCCCCGGTGTCAAGCCTCCTCCGGGCAAGTTTCGGAGGCGGTCCGGGCCGCGCTTCCACGCGACAGGCTTCCGGGAACGGGCGGCCGCACTGCGCCGCAGGCAGCCCGCTGCGACGGCCTCGGCCCGGCTGCGGCTCTCGGGCGGCCGCAGCCCCGGCAGCTCCGCGGCCCGCTCGCCCCAACTCCCGCGGCCCCGCGCCCCGTGCGCCCGCCGCGGCCGCGGCCCCGCTCCCGCAGACGGCGCTCCCTCGGGTACGCTCGCCGCCCCCCCCCCACCCCCCAACACAGGAACACAACTTTTTGTGCAAAGAAAACAAACTTCCGCGACGTGACTCACCTCTGGTGCTGCAGCTCCTGGGAAGGCGAGCGGGGTCCGGGGGCCGGCTTGACCGGCGCGGAGGGAGCAGCACAGCACCTCGCCGAACGGACACACAACCCGCACCGTGACACCCGGGGACTCACAGAACCCGGGAGCGGCCGCCGCGGGAGCAACAAAGGAGCCCCGGCCAAAGAAGCTGCAGGCCGGAGAGGGAGGGCGCGTGCAGGCGCGTGTGGCTGTGGCGGGCGTGAGTGTGTGTGTGTGTGTGTGTGTAAGGGTGAGTGTGCGTGCGCGCCCGAGGCTGACACCGGCCGGCCGGGCTCAGGGTCCCTGCGGCAGGAAGCGGGGGTCGAGGCGGCGGCGGCGGCAGCAGGAGGACGAGGCAGGGGACGCCGCGCCCGGCGCACCCGGTCCCTCCATATGGAAGAGGCTTTTTTGGATGACTGAACTCGCAAACAATTCCTTCTTTTGCTTCTCCTGCCTAGGAGCCTCCCATTGCCGCGCGAGGCGGGGGAGGAGGGGAGCAGAGGAGGCGGGGAGGAGGGGGAGGAGCAAAATGGAGCGGAGCAAAACTCTTGGAAAGGAAAGGAAGCTGGGGGGAAAAAAAAACAGTCCCCCAAACTCAGTTTTTCTCCTAACGCCCATCTTCCTTCTGTTGCGCTCTAACGCCGCGCTCTTTGCCAACGTCTCTCCCATTCCAAGAGCAATGCCCTCGGCCTTTCTCCCAACCCCCGGAACTCTTATTTTCTCTTTAGCTTCCCCTCAGACCCTTGTTCTCTTCTCTCTCCTATGCATTTCTCCCCAGACTTTTTCTGACGCCTCTCTCTCAATAGTCTTCGTTCAGCAGACAAACTGTTGGATAAATCATTAAGAGCAAACTTTGTTATTAAACGACCCCCCCCAACCCCCCAAGTGGGGCAGTGGTTGTCAAGAAAATGAAACCAGTTTCGGGAATGCCCCAACGCCACCTACCCCGACCCACCGGGTGGGTTTAGGAGGGAGGGTTTGCAGCCCATGCGTTGACAGCGCCCTGCCCTGACCTCCATTCATCATCCCTGGATGGAGAAGCAGGAAAAGGATGGGGATGGGGGTGGGGGTGGGGGTTGGGGGGGGGGAGGGATAGCGGCCACAGAGAAAAGTTGGTTACCCCTGTGTGTGTGCGTGTGTGTCAAACTCTCCCTTTAGTGTGGGGCAGAAAACAGTTCAGAGTAGCGGTTCTCAAACTTGAGCTGCATCAGAACCTCCTGGAGGCTTAGGAAAACAGACTGCTGGGCCCCGCCCCCAGTTTTCTGATTCAGTAGGGTCTGGGGTGGGCCTGAGAATTTGCATTTCTAGTAAGTTCCCAGGTGATACTACTGATGCTGCTGGTCTAGGGCCACATTTTAAAAACACTTTTCTAAGGTTTTATGAAGTCAAACATATGCTGAGTTGCTGGCAAACGACTTAGGGATGCAAACTTAGATGGTGAAGGGTCATTCAAGGCCATACCCTTATCCTGCAGCTGTAGAAACCAAGACCCAGAAAGGCTGAGGCATTTGTTCAAAGTGAACCTCAAGTGTATGCCACAGTGGGAAGGGAGCTGCCTCCACGATGGTGTGGGTCAGGCAGGCCAGGAGTGGGAGTGTGAGGTGCTGCCTCCCCTCTGGCAGGAGGGCTGCCCTGGGAGTCAGGAAGTCACTGTGTGACTTTGACAGAGTCCCATAACCTTAACCTCTCTGGGCCTCAGTAAAAACACATACTTTACACAGAGTTTATGACTTTAATAGAATCTGAATCAAAAGATTTTTAAAAGGGCAACTTAAACATTTCATTCAATATGCTGTACTGCTTTTTTTTTCTTTCATGTATTTGGTAATTCAGGCAACCAGTTTTTTATTGATTTATCTGGTACTTTCAACAATGTGTGCCTGGATTCTTGGGCCTGTCCTTGTGGCAAAATGAAAAAAGGGATGATCCATCTTCAAACAAGAAGGTGAAAAAGCTAATGGACTCCCTCTTTGAGCTGTGCACCTGTATTCTTTCCTCTTCTTTCTTCTCCAATTCCCTCCCTCCCCATTTTTGTTCTGTAATCTCCAACATTTTTCCCCAGCTTTCTCCAAGACCTACTTTTCCCCATTCAATGACCTCGTTAGCTTCCACCTTCTATAGCTCTCCTCCTGAAGCACAATTCAGGACTACAAGGCCTGGAGTCCACCCTGGATACAGAACTCTTGATTCCCCACGGGAATAGGTCCGCAGCCTTCCACTGCAGTGAGACATTCCCTCTCTCCTCGCCCCAAGCAGGGTATCCAGCTATCTATTTTTCAAAGATGACTCCAAGGAGTACCATTCCCACTGGCAATGTGGGATTCCAATGCAAACACCACGCATGAAGTTCTCAGATGCTTCTTCCATGTATCTATACATACTGTTCATTGCTCAGCATCTCAAAAATGTCCCTTACCCCTTCACATTGTCTTCTTCCTCGGATTTTCTTCTAGGATTCTCCATTCTCCTGTTTGGATCTTGCCCTGGGCTCTGAGTCAATAAGTCAGAGCACAGCAGAAAACAGAGAAGATCACAGTCCCTACCAACACTACTTAACCAGGATAAAGACCCATGGCCTTATACTTCCTTCCATCCCAGGCTGGTCATGTGGCTGCTCTTCTTTCCAGAGTTTTGACAGCATGTAGATCACAATTTAATTGAAAGGGTTTAATTCTGTAGCAGCATCAAGTACATTGTTGGCACCTCAGAAGTGTTTATTGTTTTTATGGCTCTGTATTAACATAATTATGTTTATTATTATTATTCCCATAAAAACATTGAATCTCTGAACTCTCCCCCTCTGCCTGGAGCAAGTTCCTTGTCTAATTCTTTCCTCTCCTCTCTATTAGTTTCCCTATCCTAACCCTGTCCACCAACCAACACTAGCTCCCAGTCAACTCAAAACAGAGTCTGGGCTTATGGCAAGGTGCTTTCTGCTACTTTCCACTCCATTCATGGTGATTTCCCTTTGGCATCCTGCTTTCCTAGAGGCTTTCTGGCCTCCATGAAGAAAGCAGCATTTAGTATGAAAGTGACCATCACACTTATTACGTTGGGGAGAAGCAGGCAGGGACTGTATCTATATAGCACTGTATCTATGTCACTACATGGCTAAGACTGTTCAGAGTGAAATAGAAGGAATCCCATTGAATGACCTCAGGAGAGGGGTGTTCCTCCACAGTGTGCTGCAGACACTGTACCCATTAACATATAAACGGAGAACTCATTATTCAGCAATCAAAAAATGAAATCCTACCATTTGCAACTATGCGGATGGAACTAGAGGGAATCATGTTAAGTGAAATTAGACAGTCAGAGAAAGACAAATATCATATGACTTCACTCATATGAGGACTTTAAGATACAAAACAGATGAACATAAGGGAAGGGAAGTAAAATAATATAAAAACAGGGAGGGGACAAAAACATAAGAGACTGTTAAATATGGAGAACAAACAGGGTTACGGGAGGGAGGGGTTGCGGGAGGGAGGATGGACTAAATGGATGAGGGGCATTAAGGAATCCACTTCTGAAATCACTGTTACACTATATGCTAACTAACTTTGATGTAAATTATTTAAAAATTAATAAAATATATATATAAAGAGAGAACTCCTGGGGCGCCTGGGTGGCTCGGTCAGTTAAGCCTCCAACTTCGGCTAAGGTCATGATCTCACATTCATGGGTTCAAGCCCCTTGTCGGGCTCTGTGCTTGTCAGCTAGCTCAGAGCCTGGAGCCTGCTTCTGATTCTGTGTCTCCTTCTCTCTCTGCCCCTCCCCGCTCATGCTCTGTCTCTCCCTGTCTCAAAAATAAATAAAACATTAAAAATTAAAAAAAAAAAAAAGAGAGAGAGAGAGAGAGAGAACTCCTTAGTCGTAGAGCATATCTGGAGAGGACTGTACTGAAAAAATTACTACAATGTAGACAAAGAGGGATGTGATAATTTCCCCTTTTAATATAAATCTGTCCTCCTGAGTATAAACTATGTTCATTGAAGAAAATTTGGGAAATACAGAAAAGCACAAAGAAGGAGAAATAGCATCTTAAATTACCTAGAGATAACACCATTTACAGAATGAGGTATTTTTTCCTGTCATTTTTCTCTCTTGTTTTTTTTTTCTCATCAATACAAATACATACTTTTTCTCTACTGAGTATATGATTCTAATTGATCATAACTGGAAGATATTTAAAAGGGCAACATAAACAGATATCTGTATTCAGCATTGTCTTTTTTTTCTTATGCATTTGGTACTTTAAGCAGGAGCTAGTTTTGTTGTTGACTTATCTGGTACTTCCACTTTTTACAAAACTGTGTTTATTGGGGCACCTGGGTGGCTCAGTCAGTTAAGCATCTGCTTCGGCTCAGGTCATGATCTCTCAGTCTGTGAGTTAGAGACCCGCATTGGGCTCTGTGATGACAGCTCAGAGCCTGGAGCCTGCTTCAGATTCTATGTCTCCCTCTCTCTCTGCCCCTCCCCTGCTCACTCTCTCAAAAATAAATAAACTTCAAAAAATTAAAACAAAAACTGTGTTTATTGTACATAGAAGTCGTTATCCTACTTTTTAAATTTAACATTCTAGGGCCTCCTGGGTGGCGCAGTCAGTTAAGCATCCAACGGTTGACTTTGGCTCAGGTCATCATCTCTGGTTCATGAGTTTGAGCCCCATGTCAGGCTCTGCATTGACAGTGTAGAGCCTGCTTGTGATTCTCTCTCTCCCTCTCTCTCTGCCCCTCCCCTGCTTGTGCTTGTGCTCTCTCTCTTAAAATAAATAGAAAATAAATAATCTTTACAATAAATAAATAAATAAATGAAATTTAAGTCTATATGATTAAATCTTCTCCAAAGTTCAACCTTAACAGCTGTGTACTCTCCCACCAAAGAGAGACATTGTTATTTATTCAACCACTATCCTACTGTCATATATTTAGATGGTTTCCATTTTTATTATGATAATGCATCACAGTTAACTAAACATCTTGTCATAAATCTTTATTTATAATTCTGATTATTTCCTAAGGGTGAATTCCTATGAGTAGGCACTTTGGATCAACAGAAATAACGTTTTAAAGACAATGGTCCTTTAGTGGCTCCAATGTATATTTTCATCTCTCAGATCTCAACAACAATGACATCATCAAACACAAGGCCCCAAGTGGAGACCTGACTGAACGATCCAGTTTGGGTGACTGCACTAGCCAGATAAAGAAAACAGCTTCCAAATATTCACTACACTGGAGACAACGCTCAAGTGGGAAGAGCTGAACAATAATTGCTTACTGTGTGAGCTCGGTTGTGTTTATGATCTTATTTAGCCTTTCCAACACCCCCTTGAGAAATAAGGTAACATTTACTGAGCACCTACTTCTCACAGCCTCTGTGCTTGATTCTGAGTGTACATTTGCTCTTGAATCTCCACACCAGCTTTTTGGGATGGGTTTGATCAACTCCATTTTACAGATATGAAAAATTAAGTAACTTGCATAAGATCCCCAACAACTAATTGGTAGTACTAATTCCTAATCTATGAAACATTTCCTGTAACTGTTTCATGAGGTATAGGCTACTTAGAGGGGTAAGAAAAGCATATTTGGAAGATGCCTGAATTTTATCAAGCTATTAAAAAATCTTTTCTGGGCTCCTGAATGACTAATTTTTTAGAGGGCATCCAAGTTCATTCAAAGAGTTAAGGTAACTCCCAAACTGTAATTGATAGAAAAGTCCAAGGTCTGTATCCTTAAGAGCATGCAGCCTGATATAGGAGTTAAGATTAAAGGCTAGATACTAAAATTCATAATATTAATAGTAATTCATAAATTGGCTTTTGTATACATTCCTATTCTCCAAGCTAATGTTTGGATTAACACTTTTTATCTTGATCAGAGGTGTCAGAAATGAAATATTGGATCCAACTTCCTATTTTCAAATTCTAGTTGTTAAATGTATGAAGTTTTTATTTATTAAAGGAATATCCCCAAACATTTTCAAAATAAATACAAATATTCATTAATTTATTACTAGGAAAATTAGCCATCATTTGCTCATTAGTGAGCCATTTACTAGTTATCTGAGTTGGTGTTCCTCTCCATGCTGAATATCACAAGGGCTGCCAGGGAAGAAGTGTGCACGGCTGTTCCAAAATATTTGATGACTGAATGATGAATGAAAGTATAAGATTGACCTCTGCAACAATTAGTAAACAATGCAAGACAGCATGTAATTAAACCCTAAATTGCATGGTTCAGGCAGAATTACAGGTGAGCCTGGTGCAATGCCATGTACTCCCCATACAAGTTGAGCTGGCTGGGACTGACTTCTTTCGTCCAGTGCTGCCAACTCAAAGCATTCCTACTCACCATGGGTTCTCCTGACTTCAAGGATCAGTCTCCAAATCCCCTTGAGGCTGCCTATGGATAAGGGTACCCTAGAGGGAGGATGACATTTAAAAAAAAGTGAAATTCTGCAATCAAGACAAATGTGGGTTTGGATCCTGTCTTGAAGCAAGCCTGTGAACTTAGATACTCTGAATCCCAGTTCTTTCATCTGTAAAGATTAGAAATATATATGAAGTATCTCTCTCGGTATATGATTGTTAGTGGGTTGTCTAATACAACTATACCAGTTGCTTATGGCTAGTGTTTGTTGTGATTGGTCATGCAATGTCCATTGCATACATACATATATACATATGTTGTACATACACATATATAACCTGTACCAGGCACTCCATAAACAGCAGTTATATTAGTAAAAGTTTGAGTCAGAGATGAAGCTAGGACAGAGAAATGGAAAACAGGATAATCCACGGCCATTTTTGTGACCCATGCTGCATGCTTGATTTTGCACACTCCTTAAGTCTCTAATAGAATCTGTCGACACGGAGCTCTAAGACTCCATTTTTCTAAGCTAGCAGACTCTCTGAAGCAAGCACAGGACACATTTAGTCCCACATGACACCTCTACCTTCTACAACTGCCTCTGTCTGTTCTCCTCCCCCACCCCCATGTGATAGGCTGAGAAACTTGGATCCTGGAGCTACCCAGACTCCAGCTGTTTGATATTGTGCAGGCTGATGGCAGCCGAGGGCAGGGGGCTGGAGACTCCAGATGAAAGCAAAAACTCAAAGAGAACTGGACCTCAGAGCTTTGATACCAAACTCAGTGGGTAACAGCCTCCGTTAAATTTGTTCAGTCAGCCATTTAAGGGGGAAGGAGTTTCTCACACATCCTGTAAGGGTGTTAAGCGATGAGATGCTTCCACGGAGGGGAATCGGTGTTCCAGGGACTGAGCAGGGCAGAATCAAATGCCAAAGCTGCTTTTGCAAGCTTAGAGATAGGTAATATGCTGCCTTGTTTTGCTTCCACTATATTTTCTTTCTCCTTCTTGAGGTACCAGGGATTCACTAGGACTTTTGGCCACAGCAACAGAAAACCAGCTATGCTCCAGCCTGCCTCAGCCCCTTACAGTGGAGGCCACAATGTAGGAAGAGGAGTTGAAAGGAAGATAGAGATATGGGGGCTCCCTACCCGCTACTACCTGTCCCACTCAGATTCAGGAACCAGTTTCATCTTCGTTGCCTTCTGTTGGTTCAACAAGAAAATGGAATCATTTGAGGGTTGGTGGACCCAAGTCTACAAAAATTAATCACAGTCCACCCCTCATTCTTTTAAAAGAAAAAAAACAAAACAAAACACCAAATCAAACAAAAAACCCATAAACCTTGTCTTTATTTATCCAGGAAAGATGAAGATCAGATCAATCACATCACTCACTACCTTAAAGTTCTTTAGTAATTCCCAGTTCCTTTAATATAAGGGACGTGTGCTCCCTGCTCTGGTCCAGCCCCCTCTCCAGCCTGGACCCCCAAGGACTCACCTGCCTGTGTCTTGTACTCCAGGATCTCTTTTCTCTTCCTCAAAAGATCATACTTTCTCATGCTTCCCAATCTGCCCAATTTCTGTCCCTCTGACTCAAACTCTGCTCTTCTGAAGTCATCTACTTTTTATTTACTCTTTAAGACTTCCACCTAGCATCACCTCCTCTAGGAACACTTGCCTGAACCTTCCCTCCCCAACTCCAGTGGTCTGCCCATGGAACCCTCTTCTCTCTTTTATGACAGCATCCATCATGAGCATTGTAGTTGGGACTGTGGGTCCATCTGACTTCCCTCAGCTGGAATAACTCCAACGGAGAAAAACGGAGTCTTAGAGCTCAGTGTCAACAGATTCTATTTGTCTGAGACTTAAGGAGTGTGCAAAATCAAGCATGCAGCACGAGTCACAAAAATGGAAAGGCAATCCCTGTTTCATCTTTCTACCCCTGGTGTTTAGCATGATACCTAGCACAAATTTGGTGCCCAGTATATAAATATATCAAATGGATGAATGAAGCGTTAATGAAACCAAGTATCTCTGTCATAGCACTTGAAGCCTAATGGATCTATGTAGGCTGGAATGCTGAAAGGATACCCATAACCAATACTGAACCTGGGTCAGATCATAGTTTTAAAACCAAAACCAGATCTGTGCCTAAAGCAAGTGATGGCTGGTTTGTCTTAGATACAAAGTTGGATGGCGATCATATAGTACTCTGCATGTGGATGTTAATGGTATATTTGCAATGACAGCATATAACTGAGCAGTATTTCTTTTTTACTTTGTATTTTGAGATAATTATAAATTCACGTGAGTTATAAGAAATCATACAGACAGTTCCCATAAAACCTTTACCTAGTTTCCCCCTAAGTATAACACAATAAACCTAGCCTAATTATAGTACGGTATCTTAATCAAAGATGTCTTAATATTTAGTCAAGTTTGATACAGTTATCAACCTTATTCAGATTTTGCCAGTTTTACTTGCACACTCATTTGTGAGTAGTTGTATGTTTTAGAAATGATTTGTAGGCTATTGTTTCCATGAGGCCTAGCCCCTGAATATCTGCCCACAATCAGTAACAGTCAGCATCATGCCAGGTTGGCCCCATAAAGAAAGGGCTTGAGTGCCTCCCAAAAGGCTTATAGTAATAGGATTTATTCCTGATCAAGTCTCTGCTTTGCACCCTCTGAAACCCCATGGTAGAATGTCTTATTCTTTCTCTGACAGCACAAGAAAGGAGTCAGTCTTCCTGGAGGATGCATGGGGAATTAGAACAATTCCATCCACCCTTCTCTGCCATCAGCCAATGCACCCAGGGTAAGCTACATATTTTGCAGGGTCTAGTATAAAATAAAAACACAGGGGCCCAGTCAGGAGTGGGAAGGTGAATATCCCTTTTTTTACCCACAGCCGATGGCCAAACCCAAGGGGTAGTAATGTCCATACCAAGATACTCTAGGAGATGGGCTAGAGGACCCTGCCCAGATGTCTACTGAAAGCACTGTGAAACTGCCAGCCGTGGTTGGGGACAGCCACTGCCTCACCCTTCCCTGAGACGCAATGTGATGCATGCCCTAGTCCAACCCTCTCCACACCTATGCCCCCATCATCACGAGCAGAGGTGGGAAAGCCCAGGGAAGGTCAGGGCATGAGGGGTCAAGGGAGTGGACAGCTGAGCCCCTTTCCCAAGGAGGCAGTGGGAGGCAGAACCACATGTAAGCTGAGACTCTAAAACTCCAGTTTATCCTCCACCATCCAGTTGAACTTCCCTTGCAAAACACATATTCAGGGGCACCTGGGTGGCTCAGTCAGTTAAGCGTCCGACTTCGGCTCTGGTCATGATCTTCACAGTTGGTGGGTTTGAGCCCTGCCTCGGGCTCTGTGCTGACAGCTCAAAGCCTGGAGCCTGCTCCGGATTCTTTGTCTCCCTTTCTCTTTGCTCCTCCCCTACTCATGCTCTGTTTTTCTCTGTCTCAATAATAAATAAACATTAAAAAAATTTTAAAAACAGATTATTTAAAAATAAAAAAACACAAATTCAAAGAGAAAAATATCAAGATAGTGGCCACAGAGAGTGAGGCCACCAAGTATGAGGCCTTTTTGAGTGCAAGGCTCTGTGCAACTGCATGGCCATACACCCATGAGGCTGCCTGAACACACCAAACCCAAACCTACCTGAAATTAAAAACTTCTAATCTCCCTGGGACTAGGTCCTCTTTTTTATTCTCCTGTAAAATCTATGAATGATGTCACAGAGCAGCAAAACTCTCTTATATATGATCCCTCCTCATTGAAGATGAGTAAATTAGCAAAGTCCCACTTATTAACCAGAAAAACACAATCTACTTCTTTCTTTACATCTAATGTAAACTTTAAAAGTCTTAAATTAAACTGCTTCAGTGAGTGACATCATTATCAACCTAGCTGTCTGAGAATGAGACTTGGAAAACATCCTTGATGCCTTTTTTTCTTCATTCTTTTTACACAGTGGTCACTAATTCCTATAGTGTCATATCCAAAGTCTCTCCAGAATTCATTAATTGCATTCATTACTCTGCAATTGCCCTGGTCTAAACCTTCAATATTTGTGTGTGTGTGGTATATTGCAAAAGCCTCTTTATTAGTTGCCCTACCTCCTATCTAGTCCATTTTCCACATTCCTGACAGAGACATCTTTAGAAATGTCAAGTTTGATGATGCTATATCTCTCCTTCCACCTGAAATTGTTCAACGACCTCTCTACTTTTGGATGAAATCAAACTCTTAAGCAAAGCAGATGAAACCTTTCACACCAGTACCAAACAAGTATCTCTTCAATGTGGTCTCCCATAATTCCTTCACCCTGACCCTGTTCCCTCCCTTACTTTACAGAACTTTTTCAGAAAGTCCCAGGATCATTCCTGTCTCTGGACCTTTGCACATGTGGTAACCTTGCTTGAGTGAGGTTAACCTTGTTCAATCTTTACCGCCTGCTGCACCAAACTCTTACTTGTCCTGCAGAACTGAGCTACTCGTTAGCTCCTTTGACCTTCCTTGCCCACCAAATGTTCCCAATGTGATAGGTGCTTATTATCCAAGGGCTCATATATCGCTTGGTGCTTACCCTTATTATAGCACCTACTGCATTGTTTCATAACAAAGTATTTTAAGTGGTTATGTTTCCTCCCGCAGGGGATACCATTCACACGGTAGAGTATTTTCACTTTTCCCCTACTGATGTGATCTCCTTGAAACTCCTAAATTACACCACTGTAGTCCTAATGCTTTGTGAAACTTCTGGAATAAGACAGGGAGTAGGCAGTTGTTTGCTAAAGAAAGGAAGGAAAGGAGAGAGAAAAAGAGGAAGAAATGTAGCTGCCAATGTATAGTATTTCTTTCTCTCCCAGTCCTGGTCCCATGTCATCTCCCCCCTCCCTCAGTTGTGTGAGGTCTTAGGAGTTTATATGCATTGACAGCACAGCCAATCTGGGTGTGCCAGTACAGGTGGCTTAGGTGAAAGAAAATAAAGATTTGACCCAATTTGAAGCAGTGTCTGTGTACACACAGTTAACTCGCCCCTCAATTTGGGGTCTTTTGATACCAAACACAGAGATAACTTCTCTCCCTCAAGAATGACCAATTCATAAAGTTGTTATATAGCATTTTGAAAAACAGAAATGCTAAAATACATAAAGCAAGAAATAAATGTTTTATGAACAAAGGAAAGTAACTTAAAAATGCAGAACATTCAATTGTCAAAACTTATAAAACTAGACCCCACAAAGAGAATGTCACTTATACAAATTTTTTTTTACAAATTAACCAGGATGAAGGGGATCCAAAATGTAATACAAACTAACAATTGAACTTAACTATATAATAAAAATGAATAACCCAGTGATAACATAGGAGGTGAGGAAGAAAAGAACTAACCCAAGTTTCTTTGTAAACAGTATTTGACTAGATACTATAAGGCTAAAAGCAAACAAAACAAAACAAAACAAAACAAGCACAAAAAACAACCCCCCAAAAACAAAAAAAAGCTACAACCCACAAAAACCATTGTACACAAAAATGGTATTCTAGTTAAAAATTTATTTCTCACAGTGATATGGATTAGCAATTCTGAAACTATTTTGTGCATATACTAGGATTCAACAAATAAATACAGTGTATAAATGTAAAATTTCATTGTAGAAATGAAAGCCAAGCTATTCAATGTCAGGGAAAGAAGTCACAAATAAGGAAAAGGGGAGATTAGAACGAATGCTGTGATGTTTAATAAGAGTCAAAGGTATCACGATGAACATGTAGTTTATAAAATATAGATAGGGAGAAATCTACAGAAATAATCATAGATGTGTGCATGCACCTAGTATGCTCCTAGTACTCATACATACATTTCAAGGTTTTATCTGCTGAGAGGGCCTAGCAGCAATGACATCCCAGGAACAATGTGTACACCCAGCACTCAAATCTTGGTTTCTATATACCATTCTCCAATAAAAGGAATTAGAGATTCTTGGAAGAAAGTATTTGATTCTAGGGCTAGGACATGAAAAATACAAGATGATCCAGGAACATCTCATATTGCCAAAATAAAGGAAGTACTAGAAAAAGGGTGGGAGTATGTGGCAAGGACAAAGACGCCAACCCACAGCTAAAGCTGGATACAGTTTTAGTAACAAAATAACTAGCACTTGTATTGGGTTATAACCCATAGAACAAAGTAAGTATCCCTGAATCCACACTAATATATATATAAATGAATGAATAGAATGAATAGAATAAAAGGGAAGGTTCTTCATTGTAGAATAATTCCAAATAAAAAAGGGAAGGAGTTAGGAAAATAGAAAATATTTATTAGAACACCACATCAATAATTTTTTAGGATGCTTAACATTAGTGGGCAAAAGATATTTGCACAGTCTCAAAATATCACCCTGAAGACATTTATTAATCACAAAGGTTTTTAACTGCCTTTACTGTGAAGAAAAAGAGGAGACACAGCCTCAACCAAGTGATTCATGTTGACATCACTAATAATAAGATACACTGATATTATGTACCCCCAGTATGATACATTGAGAAAGACATATCACTTCTGTGATATTCTTGCCCTAAATGGAAAACATCAGACAAATTGAAATTAATGGACATTCCACAAAATAACTATTACTCTTCAAATATGTCAAGGTCAAGAAAAGACTAAGTAACTGTTAAAGATTGAGAAGACCAATGAGTCCATGAGACATGACAACTGAATACAATATGAAATACTGGGTTGAATTCTATAGTAGAAAAAAGACTGTGAAAAGACTGGTGAAATCTAAATCAGTTCACAGTTTAGTTAATAGGATTGTAATGACATTAGTTTCTTAGTTTTGCTTATTAGACTGAGTTATTAGTGATGATAACAATAGGGGAAGGGCATATGAGAATTCATTGTACTATCTTTGCAACTTTTCTGTAAAGTTACTTAAAATATAAAAGTGAAAGATCATGCAGGTAAAATGGGAAAGGGGAACAAGAGAGAAAAGGGGAGAAGACATGTTTAAAATCCTCTGAGAGAGAACAACATGCACTCTGGGAATGAAGGGGAATTCAGAATGGTTCAGTGGAGCAAGGAGACAGCTGTTATTATTTTTGTTTCCTGTTTTTCTTTAAAAAAAAAAGTTTGGGGTGCCAGGGTGGCTCAGAAGGTTAAGAGCCTGACTTAGGCTTAGGTCATGATCTTGAAGTTTGTGAGTTGAAACCCTGCATCAGACTCTGTGCTGACAGCTAAGAGCTTGGAGCCTGCTTCAGATTCTGTCTCTGTCTCTCTCTGCGTCTCCCCTGCTCATGTTCTGCCTCTTTCTCTTAAAAATAAATAAGCATTAAGCATTAAAATTTTTTTAATGTTATTCATTTTTGAGGGAATGCAAATGGGGGAGGGGCAGAGAGAGGGGGACAGAGGATCTGAAGCAGACTGTGTTGACAGGCTGATAGCAGCGAGCCCAGTGTGGGGCTTAAACTCATGAACCATGAGATTATGACCTGAGCCAAAGTTGGACACTCAACTGACTGAGCCACCCAGGTGCCCCTGTTTCTTATTTTTCTTAAAAAGCATAATAGAAAAATCACTATTGTTCATTGTAAGTCATTTCTGTAAGAACTAGAGGACAATTCAAGCAGCCACAGGCTAGTGCTGGCCTTCAAATGTTAAGGCCGATTCCAGACCTAAGAACATCATCTCCAGGACTTGCTCTAGATGTTTCAAAAGAATAGGTGAGTGCCTGGCCAGGGGCCACCACTAAAGGTCACCCAGAGAGCCTGGGGGCCTCTATCTGAGACTCCACAGAAATCTTAAATAGGGAAGTCAGATCCCCAAGTTGTGCCAGCAAACATGGAAATAACACAAAAGGGTTGAGGTTTTTGGTCCAGTGTTGACTGGGGTCTATTACTATAGTGAATATGTCCATGCCACTAGGCCTCCATGGGTCAAATCATTAGGCCATCATATCTCCTCTGTAAAGAAGAGCTCAAGTGGGTTCTGAAACATTTGTTTCTGGGATGACCAATTCCCCCTTGTGTCCGCCATATTACTTTTTAAATACATTTAGATATACATTCAGATAATCACATCTTACAGGTCTGGAAGCAATGCTAATGACTCTAAAGTGACTTGGGATATCCTTGGTTAATGTTAATCTTTTGTTACTATCAGAGTTAAGGTGATAGTTTCAGTCTCATAGGTAATCTTGTTTCCAGTCTAGTCAACCACCAACATAGTCATGGAGTCCATGACCTCATCCACCTCTCTCTCTGTCAAGGACACCTGAAATGAACAAAATGTTGAGGCAGGCCGCTGTGAAGCTGAGCTGTGGCCCAGTGTTGAGTTGTGAAGGGGATCACTGACATCTGCATTCCCACTGATTGCCAGGGTTCCCTCAGCCACAGTGAAATCATGGGTGTTGGGATCCCAAGACCTCAGATTGGCCCCTGGAACCACGTGTTTTCAAGCTGCATGGCTTTTTACAAATCACTAACCCTGACAGCTTGTCTTCTGATCTGTAAAATGGGATAGTGATAATTAGCTATCTCACATTGATTATTTTAAGAATCAATGGAGATATTACATGTGAAAGTACTTTTCAAAGCGTAAAACACTTTACAAATGTTAATTTTAATTTCACTGTACCAACACAATGAAACATACAGAATTTTTTAAATGTAAAAAAAACCCCACAAGGCACAAATTTTTAGAAACAAATTATTTCAGTAAAGCAATCACTTTTTTTTTAACTTGAAACCTATTTTTCAGCACTTAGCTATGTAGCAGGATATGAGATGCAACAATCTTTTTCTATAGCTTCTTTAGCAGTGAGCCGGTCTGGCTGCCAGGACCATAAAAACAGAAGGCTGTTGATCATTAGTCTGTGTAAAACAGAGCACTTGGGCATCTCACTTGGAACTCGCTTTTTAACTTGTTTCAAGAGGTGGCGCTTAGAACTGAAAAGAGTATTGTATGCCTGAATGAGTGCACCAAAACACCAGGCCAGACTGGGGTGTGGGCACCCACTTATGTGTGCAACTGCCTTTTTACCTAATTAATCCTCTCCTTGCAAGCCTGAACGGGGCCTGTGAACTTCACATTCCACTGGTAACTGGAACTCTGGGTCCTACAAAACCTGGAGGCTTTAATGGAACATTATTTGTTCAGGGCCCTTGAAGCAATGATATCTAATGGAGCAGAAGCAAAGAGAAAATGCCCTGAGCTTTAGTTGATTTCCATCACAGACCTGGCCCTGTCACTCCCCTGCTTAGAAACCCTGGAGGGCTCCCCTTCTGGATAGATTCCAAACTCTTCTCAACCAACCCTGGTCTCATCTTTCCACACACTCATGCCACTCCCACCTTCTCCCAACCCCCACCCCCAAATCCCTGAGCCTGTATTTCTCAAAGTGTGGCTTGCAGACTACCTGTCAGAAAATAATCTGACGGTATCTATTTAAAGTGCAGCTATCCTTGCGGGACCTCGGGGCTACCGAAGCAGAATTTCTGGGTGTAGAGACCTCAGGACTCTGCATGTCAAAACTAGCTCCTCCAGCAATTAGTATAAACACAAAAGATTTGGAGACACTGATCTAGCCATACTCAATAAACTGTCTGTTCCTTGAACTCAACACGTATGTTACTTCTCAGTCCCTCTGCCTTACTCTTCTTTTCCTCTCCATAAACTTACTAAGCTTCCTTTACTGAGTACCTTCTGTATGCTACATGCAGCCTGTACATTAAGGCTTCAAGGTCCAGCTCATATGTCTGGATTCTATGATGCCTTCTCTAAATCCTTTGAAACAATCAACAAAACTAAGTACTTACTAAGTAGCAGGTTCAATGTGCAAAGAGGAAATAGAAATGAACTAGATTCAGTCTGTCTTCAAGACGGCTCACTCACAGTGACAGAGATCTCATGTCTCTGTGTCTCAGAACCATAGCACCGGAAGAGATTGAAGTGTCAGCCGGTCCAGATGGGAGGGCTCTTTGTGGCATTAAGATGCGCAGGCACTGTAATAACTGGAGTTCACTGTGTGCCAAGTCAGCCTTCCTTTTCCATCTAAAGTGTCTATTACAAAGGGGAGGCTGAGGTTTGATTTGGGTACAAGCTTTACATGGGTAAAACTGAGGCTCTGATGTATTAAACTTCCTTCTCTATGTCACAGAGTAAGCTTATGGCAGAACTGAGTACATGAGACCTCCAAGTATGTGCTAACGTGGGTCCCACACATAATAGGCCCTCACTAAATGTGCACTAAGGGAAAGAATGAATCTGTGAATGATCGATCTGCTTTATAACCTTCTAAAAATAATAAACCACTTCTGACAGCACTAGCCTGCAGCTTGAGTCTCTCTGCTCCAATACTGAATGTCCCTCCCATTCTGGGACTTTGAGTCCCCCCCCCTTTTTTTTTTCAGTCCTTTGTTCTCTTTTCAGATCTTTACCTTTAATTTGTCAAAACTGTATTTCCCTCTGTTTTTGTAAATTAATTTTGTTTCTCTTCTTAGGTCTGTCACTTGGTACTTTCAAAGTTTCTTTTTCTCCTCTCACTTATTTTCCTCCCCCTCAACATCCCC
>PJEM01014875.1:0-32764 GCA_004023845.1 Helogale parvula | reverse complement strand
ATTTCTCTTTCGGCTGCTTCATTTTTGGTGTATAGGAATGCAACTGATTTCTGTACATTGATTTTGTACCCTGCGACTTTACTGAATTCGTTGATCAGTTCCAGAAGGTTTCTGGTGGAGTCGATTGGGTTTTCCATGTAGAGTATCATGTCATCTGCAAAAAGTGAAAGTTTGACTTCTTCCTTGCCAATTCTGATACTTCTGATACCTCTTATTTCTTTTTGTTGTCTGATTGCTGATGCTAGAACTTCCAGCACTATGTTGAACAACAGTGGTGAAAGTGGGCACCCCTGTCGTGTTCCTGATCTCAGGGGGAACGCTCTCAGTTTTTCCCCATTGAGGATGATATTAGCTGAAACCACATCTTCTTGATCCATTTGTAAGTTGATGGACATTTAGGCTCCTTCCATGATTTGGATATTGTTGAAAGTGCTGCAAAGAAGGGGCAAGATGGAGAAGTAGAAAGCTCTGTAATTTCTACCCACCCACGTCTATCAAACTAAGAAGAACTGAAGCCACAATACTCTGATCTACAAGAGTGGGAAGAAAAGACACAGAGTCCACAAAGAAGACAGCCTCGTGCCTGAGTGCGAACTGGGGAAGATAAAAATGGGCCAGGACCCTGAGGTGTGGAAGGGAGAGAGCCCCACTCTGGGCAGAGAATTGGGGAGTGCGCAGAGCCATGGAGAGATGAGAGGAAGAGAAAGAGAGGCCGAAAACGTTCCTACAGCTCTCTAGAAAAGAGCAAAACCTCAGCCTGGGACGGAGAGGATCCTATCATTTCATCCACAACCGGAGGGCTCAGGGAGAGAGATCCGTCCCATTTAGCTGGTGCATTTTCCTCTGGCTCAGTGCCATGATCCCTGGCGGTGCCACCTGGCCTACGGGAATACATCTCATCTCACGTGGTATCATTCAAGTGCGTGGACTATGATTTGGAAACGAAACAGTACATAGAAAATACAACGTGGCCCGCCTACAGAACCAAAAAGAGTGGGTTGTGATGCTTGATTTGAAAAGGGATCAGGGAGCCAGCATTCTTCTCCCCACAACCACCAAGGCGGACCTGGGAGATCTACCAACACCAAACCATGCCATTCCCGCTCTGGAGAAAAGCCTTTTTATTTTTTTTCCCCTTTTTCTCCTTTTCCCTCCAGAGCCGGGAAAGACAACATTGATGCATTGCTGTGATTAGATCAATTATTGCCATTCAGATATATTTTCCCTTTTCTCATTCTTATCTCTCCCCTCTGGTGATTTTACACTTTTAGAATATCCTTTGTCTATTGTGTTTTTATCTCACCTCCTTGTTTTCATTTTTTTTCTTTTCTTTTCTCTCTTTTTTTTCATTCCCCTTTGTTTGCTTGTTTGGTTGAGTTTTGCATTTGTGTGCTTTTGTTAACTGTGTGTTTGTCTGTCTTTTGTCCTGTTCAAAGCTAACTCAAGAAACAAACCAAAATACACAGGGTAGAGAGTCCCAAATATCACTGAGTAGGGAAATAAAATAACAAAAGGCACAACAAGAGAAATTGAGAGGCACCATTAAAAGAACACTTCCAGAATGGACAGGCCCTGGACAGTCAATGAGCCTCCACTAATATAGCAATACTCACAGGTGCAGAGTGCATAATAAGCTTTTAAAACTGACAAGAGACAGAAAGCCAAAACGATGAAGTCAAAGAACTCCCCTCTAAAGAAATTCCAGGAAGAAGTCACAGCCACAGAACTGCTCAAAACCGATATAAGCAACATAAAGGAGCAAGAATTTAGAAGAATTTTAATAAAATTAATCGCAAGGCTTGACAAAAGCATGGAAAACATCAGAGAAGCTACTGATTCAAAGACTAGGGACCTTTAAATTAGCTGTGACGAGTTAAAAAATGCTATAAATGAGGTGCATAATAAAATGGAGGCAGCCACTGCACAGATTAGAGAGGCAAAGAGGAGAATAGGTGAATTAGAAGACACAGTTTTAGAAAAAGAAGCCAATGAAAAGAGAGATAAAATGATGCAGTAACACAAAAAAGAATTTGAGACCTGAGTGATACAATCAAATGTAACAATATCAGTATCATAGGAATTCCTGAAAAAGAAGAGAAAAAGGTCCTGAAGGGGTGCTTGATCAAATTATAGCCAAGAACTGGCACAATCTGGGAAGGAAATACATGGAAATCGAAGAAGCACAGAGAACTCCCCTAAGACGTAACTTGAATAGACCTTTGGTATGACATATCATAGTGAAACTGGCAATATATAATGATAAAGAGAAAATTCTGAAAACGGTTAGAAATAAAAGGGCCCTAACATACAAATGAAAAACTTTCAGAGTGGTTACAGGCCTATCTCCTGAAACGCTGAAGGCCAGAAAGGAATGGCAAGAAATTTTCAATGTGATGAACAGAAAAAATATGCAGCCAAGAATCCTTTATCCAGCAAGCCTGTCATTCAAATTACAGGGAGAGATAAAGGTTTTCCCAAATAAACAAAAATGGAGAGAATTCATCACCACCAAATCAGCCCTACAAGAAATCCTAAGAGGGACTCTATGAGGGAAATGTTGCAAGGAAACAAGGTACAAGAGACACCACTACAAGCATAAACGCTACAGAGAACACAATGAATCTAAACCCATATTTTTCAATAATGACACTAAATGTAAATGGACTAAATGCTCCAATCAAACAACACAGGGGAGCAGAATGGATAAAAAAATGAAATCTATCTGTTTGCTGTCTAAGAGAGACTCATTTTATTTTTTATTTTTTTTTATCTTTTTAATAGTTTATTGTCAAATTTGTTTCCATACAACACCCCGTGCTCTTCCCCACAAGTGCCCTCCTCCATCACCACCACCTCTTTTTCTGCCTCCCCCTTCCCCTTCAACCCTCAGTTCATTTTTATTATTCAATAGTCTCTCAAGATTTGCGTCCCTCTCTCTCGCCAACTCTCTTTCCCTCTTCCCCTCCCCCCGGTCCTCCATTAGGTTTCTTCTGTTCCCCTGTTAGACCTATGAGTGCAAACATACGGTATCTGTCCTTCCCTGCCTGACTTATTTCGCTTAGCATGACACCCTCAAGGTCCATCCACTTTCCTACAAATGGTCATTTCATTTCATTCTTTCTCATTACCATGTAGTACTCCATTGTGTATATATACCACATCTTCTTGATCCACTCATCAGGTGATGGACATTTAGGCTTTTTCCATGTTTTGGCTATTGTTGACAGTGCTGCTATGAACATTGGGGTACATGTGCTCCTATGCATCAGCACTTCTGTATCCCTTGGGTGAATCCCTAGCAGTGCTATTGCTGGGTCATAAGGGCGTTCTGCTGATAATTTTTTTGAGGAACCTCCACACTGTTTTCCAGAGTGGTTACACCAGTTTACATTTCCACCAACAGTGCAGGAGGGTGTCCGGAGAGACTCATTTTAGACCTGAAGACACCTTCAGATTGAATGTAATGGGATGGAGAAATATGTATAATGCAACTGGAAGTCAAAAGAAAGCTGGAGTAGCCGTACTTATATCACACAAGCTGGATTGTAAAGTAAACGCAGTAACAAAAGATGAAGAAAGACATATAATAATTACAGGGTCTCTCCACTGAATTCCAGAGCACCCAAATACATAAAACAATTAGTCACAAACAGAAACAATCTTATTGATAAGAATGTGCTAGTAACCCAGTGAAGAAATGGGCAGAAGACATAAACAGACACTTCTCCAAAGAGGACATCCAGATGGCCTACAGGCACATGACACAATGCTCAACATCACTCATCATCAAAGAAACACAAATAAAAACCACAATGAGATACCACCTCATGCCAGTCAGAGTGACTAAAATGAACAAATCAAGAGGCTATAGATGCTGGCGAGGGTGTGGAGAGACGGGCACCCTCCTACACTGTTGGTGGGAATGTAAACTGATGCAGCCACTCTGGAAAACAGTGTGGAGGTTCCTCAAAAAACTATCCATAGAACTCCTTTATGACCCAGCAATAGCACTGCTAGGGATTTACCCAAGGGATACAAAAGTGCTGATGCATAGGAGCACATGTACCCCAATGTTCATAGCAGCAATGTCAACAATAGCCAAAACATGGAAGGAGCCTAAATGTCCATCACCTGAAGAATGGATCAAGAAGATGTGGTATATATATACAATGGAGTACTACATAGCAATGAGAAAGAATGAAATCTGGCCCTTTGTAGGAAAGTGGATGGACCTTGAGGGTGTCATGCTAAGTGAAATAAGTCAGGCAGAGAAGGATAGAGACCATATGTTTGCATTCATAGGTCTAATAGGAGAACAGGAGAAACCTAATGGAGGACCAGGGGGAGGGGAAGAGGGAAAGAGAGTTGGGGAGAGAGAGGGGCGCAAAGTCTAAGAGACTATTGAATATGGAAAACAAACTGAGGGTTGAAGTGGAAGACGGAGGGGGGAAAAGAGGTGGTGGTGATGGAGGAGGGCTTGTGGGGAAGAGCACTGGGTGTTGTATGGAAACCAATTTGACAATAAACTATTAAAAAAATAATGCTCCCTATCGTCTCCTACTTGCTTAACTTGCATAAATTTACAAATGCTCCCACCTCCCCTGTCTATGAGGAAGAGCAGAAGTTAAATTACCAGAGAAAATTAAGCCCCCCAATTCCTCTAATGAGTAATCCACATAACAAACTTTAATGACCATTTACCTCCACCTTTGGAAGCCCAAAACTGTTTTCATCTGTTCTGTCTTTTCTCCACAAATATACTGTTCTTTGTCAAAAATTTTCTAAAAGCTGGAGTTGTAAGCTACAACTCTGAATTATTCATTTTACTTGGATATCTCCCACATATAAATGATATGTACATGTTAATAAATTTCTGTTTTTCTCTTGTTAAAAAAAAAAAGAATGTGCTAATTGCAGGGGATTTTGGTACTTCACTTACAGGAATGGTTAGATCAACCAGACAGAAAATCACTAAGGAAACAATGGACCTTAATGACACATTGGAACAGATGGGTTTGACAGATACATTTAGAACTCTACATACTGAGCTAAGGAATTCACTTTCTACTCCAGTTTGCATGGCACATTCTCTAAGATAGATCACATACTGGGTCATAATGCAGCCCTCCATAAATATAAATGAAGTGACATCATACCATGCACACTTTCAGATCACAATGCTATGAAACTTGAAATCAATCAAAGGAAAAAGTCTGGAAAACCTCCAAAAACATGGAGATTAAAAATCACCCTACTGGGGGAGTGGCAAGATGGCGGAGAAGTAAGGAGCCCCATTACCTCCGTCCACCCACAATTATCAAACCGAGAAGAATTAAAAAGCCACAGCTCTCTGATCTCCAAGAACGGAGGTGTGCAAACAGACTCCTTATTGACAGCAGTCTCATGGTTGCCTGAGTGAGGGAGTGCAAACTGGGACCAGAGACTTTAGGGGAGGGAGCACCTGCTCCTGAGACAAAGCGCCGAGCGCCCAGAGGCTTGGCGCTGGGCCTACTGAAACCCGCGTGTCCCTAGGCCCACCGCTCCCAGCCAGACGGGGTGGCCAGGAGACCGGAGGTGCACAGATCCCCCAACATTCACTCACGTGGGGCGCCGGGTATCCAGAGGCGCATGGACCTTCACATCCGTGCACGGTACCGCCTGGCAAGGCAGGAGAGAGACCAGGAGAAGAGAAGTAGAGACTGAATTCCCCACAGCGCAATTTCTGCAGAGGAGAGATTTAGCCCAGGACTGAGAGCCACTGAGCGCTGAGAGAGATATCTGCCCCTTCAGCAGGGGTGTTCAGTCGGACCAGGCAGCTCACTGACTTCAGGTGGAGCCAGGGGAAAAATCTGACTTCACAATCCCCCTATTTGATCCCGACCAGAAAGCCATCCACCTGCAAGCAATTTTAACTGTGGTGGCAATATTGAGTGTGTGGGCAGGGACTTAGAAACTGGGCGGAACTTAGAAAACAGAAATGGTTGGATCCGCCTGAAGCACAAGAAGGTTGGACTCCAGAGAGTGGCTGGCAACGCATGGTCTGAGGGGAGCTTGGGATGCCTGTCGCCATTCTTCTCCTCGCATCCACCATGGCAGGGCCTAAGAGAGCAGCCCCTGATACTCAACCCACCTACACCAAGCCACGCCCATCTGCGCTGGAGAGCTGCTGTGCTTTTGCTTATTACCGTTAAGTGGTTTCTTTTTCTTAATATTTTTAATTTTTAATTGTCCCCTGTCTTCTTTTTACTATCTTCCTATTTCCTTCTTTTCTCCCTCTCCCCCTGGAATCTGGGAAAGACCAACAATTAGGCACTGTTGTGCTTAGATCAACTCCTACCATCCAGATAGGTTTTCCTTTATTCCATCATTATCTCCCCCAACCCCCACTGCTGGTTTTAAGCTCTCAGACTGTCCTTTATCTCTGACTGTTGCTGCCCACCCCCACTCCCCGCCTGCTTTTTTTTCTTTCTCCTTTTGTTTTTTTCTCTTCTTTTTTTTTCTCCTCTCTTTTCTTTCCTGTTCTTTTCTTTCCCCCTTAGGTTTGCTTCTTTATCAGTACACTTGTGTGCTTGTGTTCTCTGTGTGTTTGTCTGTCTGTTTTCCTTTTCATGGCTACCTCAAGAAACAACCCAAAGCACACATAGTGGAAAATCCCAAATATCGCTGAGTAGAGAAACAAATTAATCAGAGGCATAACAAGACAAACTGAGAGACACCATTAAAAGAACATCTCCTGAAACGACATACCTTAGACACTCCAAGAGTCTCCTTCTATAGAGGAATACAAATAAATGCACGGTGCAGAACGAGCTTTTAAAACTGACAAGAGACAGAAAGCTAGCCAAAATGACAAGACGAAATAACTCTTCTCCAAAGAAACTCCAGGAAGAAATCACAGCTACAGAACAGCTCAAAACAGACACAAGCAACATAATACAACAAGAATTTAGAACGATTGTCATAAAATTAATTGCTGGGCTTGAAAAAAACATGGAAGGATCAGAAAAGATATTGATACAAAGACTAGGAACATTCAAAATAACTCTGACAAGTTAGAAAAGGCTCTAAATGAGATGAATAATAAGTTGGAGGCTGCCAATGCACGTATTGAAGAAGCAGAGAGGACAATAAGTGAATTAGAAGACATAGTTATAGCAAAAGAGGAGGCTGAAAAAAAGAGAGAGAAAATGATTCAGGAGCTTGAAAGGAGAATCAGAGACCTGAGTGATACAATCAAACGGAACAATGTCCCTATCATAGGAGTTCCTGAAGAGGAAGACAAAGACAGAGTGCTTGAAGGCGTGCTAGACTAAATTATACACGAAAATTCCCCCAATCTGGGAATAGAGAAAGACATTGAAATTCAGGAGACATACCGAACTCCCCTAAGACATAATGTAAACCGAACTTCAGCACGACATTTCATAGTGAAACTGGCAAAATCAAAAGACAAAGAGAGACTTCTCAAAGCAGCTAGGGAGAAAAGGGCCTTGACATACAAAGGGAAACCTATCAGAGTGGTTACAGACCTATCTACTGAAACTTGGCAGGCCAGAAAGGAATGGCAGGAAATCTTCAATGTGATGAACAGGAAGAATAGGCAGCCACGAGTTCTTTATACAGCGAGGCTGTCATTCAAAATAAGAGAGATAAAGGTTTTCCCAAATAAAAAAAAGTTGAGAGAATTCATCACCACCAAACCAGCCATACAAGAAATCTTAAGAGGGACTCTATGAGGGAAACGTAGCAAGGAATAAAGGTACCAGAGACATCACTACAAACATGCACTCTACAGGGAACACAATGAATCTAAACCCATATTTTTCAATAATAACACTGAATGTCAATGGACCAGTCAAACGACACAGGGTAGCAGAATGGATCAAACACCAAAACCCATCTATTTGCTGCCTACAAGAGACTCACCTTAGACCTGAAGACACCTTCAGATTGAAAGAAAGGGGATGGAGAAATATCTACCATGTGACTGGAAGCCAAAAAAAAGCTGAAGTAGCCATACTTATATCGGACTAACTGGACTTTAAAATAAAGGCAGTAACAAAAGATGAAGACGGACACTATATGATAATTACTGGGACTCTACATGAAGAAGAGCTAACAATTATAAACACTTATGCGCCGCATTTGGGAGCTCCTAGATTCATAAAACAATTAATCACAAATAAAAGCAATCTTATCGATAAGAATGTGCTAATTGCAGGGGACTTTAATACCCCATTTACAACAATGGATAGGTCAACCAGACAAAAAATCACTAAAGAAACAATAGACCTGAATGGCACACTGGAGCAGATGGAATTGATAGATATATTTAGAACTCTGCATCCTGACGCTAGGGAATTCACTTTCTTCTCGAGTGCACCTGGCACATTCTCCAAGATTGATCACATACTGGGTCATAAAACAGCCCTCCATAAATACAAAAGAATTGAGATCATACCATGTACACTTTCAGATCACAATGCCATGAAACTCGAAATCAACAACAGGAAGAAGCCTGGAAAACATCCAAAAATGTGGAGATTAGAAACTACCCTACTAATGAATGATTGGGCCAATCAGGCATTTAGAGAGGAAATTAAAAAATATTTTGAGACGAATGAAAATGAGAATACAGCAATTCAAACTCTCTGGGACACAGCAAAGGCAATCTTAAGAGAAAAGTTCATTGCAATACAGGCCTATCTCAACAAATCAGAAAAAGTGCAAACTCAAAACCTAACAGAGCACCTAAGGAAACTAGAAAGGGAACAGCAAGAACACCCCAAACCCAGCAATAGAAAAGAAATAATAAAGATCAGAGCAGCATTAAACAAGATAGAATCCACAAAATTAATGAAACTGATCAATGAAACCAAGAGTTGGTTTTTTGAAAAAATAAACAAAATTGATAAACTTCTAGCTAGGCTCCTCAGAAAGAAAAGAGAAAACATGCAAATAGGCAAAATCATGAAGGAAAATGGATCTATTGCAACAGATCCCTCGGAAATACACCAATCATCAGAGATTACTATGAAAAATTATATGCCAACAAACTGGACAACCTAGAAGAAATGGACAAGTTTCTAAACACACATGCACTACCAAAATTCAAACAGAAAGAGATAGAAAATCTGAACAGACCCATAACCAGTGAAGAAATCAAATCAGTTATCAAAAATCTCCCAACGAATAAAAGCCCAGGGCCAGATGGATTCCCAGGGGAATTCTACCAGACGTTTAAATCAGAGTTAACGCCGATCCTTCTCAAGCTATTCCAAAAATAGAAATGGAAGGAAGACTTACCGGACTCATTCTACAAAGCACATATCGCTCTGATTCCTAAGCCAGGCAGAGACCCAACGAAAAAAGAGAACCACAGGCCAATATCCTTAATGAATACAGATGCAAAAATACTCAACAAGATTCTAGCAAATCGAATTCAACAGCATATAAAAAGTATTATCCATTATGTAAAAGTGGGATTCAGTCCTTGGGTTACAAGGCTGGTTCAATATATGCAAATCCATCAATATGATACATCACATTAACAAAACAAAAGAAAAAACCATATGATCCTGTCGATAGATGCTGAAAAGCATTTGACAAAATACAATATCTCTTCTTAATAAAAACCCTTGAGAAAGTTGGGATAGAAGGAACTTACTTAAACATCATAAAAGCCATTTACGAAAAGCCCACAGCCAATGTTATCCTCAATGGGGAAAAACTGAGAGCATTCCCCCTGAAATCAGGGACACAACAGGGATGTCCACTCTCACCATTGTTGTTTAATGTAGTGCTGCAAGTCCTAGCATCAGCAATCAGACAACAAAAGGAAATAAAAGGCATCAGAATTGGCCAAGAAGAAGTCAAACTTTCCCTTTTCAGAGACGACATGATACTTTACATGGAAAACCCGACCAACTCCACCAGAACCCTTCTATAACTGAGCCATGAATTCAGTAAAGTTGCAGGGTACAAAGTCAATGTACAGAAATCAGTTGCAGTCTTATACACCAAAAATGAAGCAACAGAAAGAGAAAGCAAGAAACAGATCCCATTCACAATTGTACAAAAAACCATAAAATACCTAGGAATAAACCTAACCAAAGATGTAAAAGACCTATATGCTGAAAACTATAGAAGACTTATGAAGGAAATTGAAGAAGACACAAAGAAATGGAAAAACATTCCATGCTCATGGATTGGAAGAATAAATATTGTTAAAATGTCATTATTACCCAAAGCAATTTATCCATTCAATGCAATCCCCATCAAAGTTGCACCAGCATTCTTCTCAAAGCTAGAACAAACTATCTTAAAATTCGTATGGAACCACAAAAATCCCCAAATAGCCAAAGTAATATTGAAGAAGAAAACCAAAGTGAGAGGCATCACAATCCCAGACTTAAGCCTCCACTACAAAGCTGTCTTCATCAAGACAGTATGGTATTGGCACAAAAACAGACACATGGACCAATGGAATAGAATAGAGAACCCAGAACTGGACCCACAAGTATATGGCCAATTAATCTTTGACAAAGCAGGAAAGAGTGTCCAATGGAAAAAGGACAGCCTCGTCAATAGGTGGTATTGGGAGAGCTGGACAGCAACATGTAGAAAAATGAAATTAGACCACATTCTGACACCATTCACAAAAATAAACTCAAAAAAGGATCTAAATGTGAGACAGGAAACCATAAAAACCCTTGAGGAAAAAGCAGGAAATAGCCTCCTAGACCTCAGTCGCAACAATTTTTCCTGGACACATCCCCAGAGGCCAGGGAATCAAGAACAAAAATGAACTACTGGGACCTCATCAAGATTAAAAGTCTGCAAGGCAAAGGAAACAATAAAAAAAAAAACTAATAGGCAACCAACAGAATGGGAAAAGATAGTGGCAAATGGCATATCAGATAAAGGGCTAGTATCCAAAATATACAAGGAGCCCACTAAACTCCATACACAAAAAATGAAGGATCCAGTGAAGAAATGGGCAGAAGACCTGAATAGACACTTCTCCAAAGAGGACATCCAGATGGCCAACAGGCACATGAAATGATGCTCAGCGTCACTCATCATCAGGGAAATTCAAATCAAAACCACACCGTGATACCACCTCACACTGGTCAGAGTCACTAAAATGAACAAATGAAGAGACTATAGATGCTGGCAAGGATGTGGAGAAACAGGTACCCTCCTACACTGTTGGTGGGAATGGAAACTGGTGCAGCCACTCTGGGAAACAGTGTGGAGGCTCCTCAAAAAACTATTGATAGAACTCCCCTATGACCCAGCAATAGCACTGCTAGGGATTTGCCCAAGAGATACAGAAGTGCTGATCATAGGTGCACATGTACCCCCATGTTCATAGCGGCACTTTCTACAATAGCCAAGACATGGAAAGAGCCTAAATGTCCATCAGCTGATGAATGGATCAGGAAGAAGTGGTATATATATACAATGGAGTACTATATGGCAATGAGGAAGAATGAAATCTGGCCATTTGTAGGAAAGTGCATGGACCTCGAGGGTGTCATGCTAAGCGAAATAAGTCAGGCAGAGAAGGATAGATACCATATGTTTGCATTCATAGGTCTAACAGGAGAGACCTGGCAGGGGACCATGGGGAGAGGAAGGGGGAAATAGAGCAGGGGAGAGTGAGGGACATAGATCATGGGAGACTACTGAATACTGAAAACGAACCATGGACTGAAGGGGGAGGGGGTAGGAGAGAGGGGGACGATGGTCATGGTGGGGGGCACTTGTGGGGAGAAGCACTGGGTGTTATATGGAATCCAATCTGACAATAAACTATTAAAAAAAAAGAATAGAAAAGAAAAAGGGAAAAAAACAAAAAAAAACCCCCACCCTACTAAAGAATGATTGGGTGAATGAGGCAATTAGAGAAGAAATACAATGGAAACAAATGAAAATGAAAATACAATTCAATCTCTCTGGTATGCAGCAAAGGCAGTCCTAAGAAAAAAGTATATTGCAATCAGGCCTATTTCAAGAAACTAGAAAAAGGGCCAATTCAAAACCTAACAGAGCACCCAAGGGAATCAGAAGAGGAGCAGCAAGATCACCCCAAACCCAGCAGAAGAAAAGAAATAATATAGATCAGGGCATGAACAATATAGAATTCAAAAAAATAGTCAAACAGATCAATGAAACCAAGAGTTGGTTTTTGAAAATATCCACATAATTGATAAACTTTTAGCCAGGGTTCTCAAAAAAAAAAAAAGAGAGACCACCCAAATAGACCGAATCATGAATGAAAAGGGATCTATTACAACCAATCCCTCAGAAATACAAGCAATTTTCAGGGAATAGTATGAAAAATTATATGCCGACAAACTGTATAACCTAAAATAAATGGACAAATTCCTAAACACACATGCACTACCAAAATTCAAATGGGAAGAGATAGAAAATCTGAACAGACCCATAACTAGTGATGAAATCGAATCAGTTATCAAAAATCTCCCAACAAATAAGAGCCCAGGGCCAGATGGCTTCCCTGGGGGATTCTAGCAGACATTTAAAGCACTGTTAATACCCCTTCTTCTCAGACTAGTCCAACAAATAGAACTAGAAGGAAAACTTCTGAACTCATTCTACAAAGTGAGCATCACTTTGATTCCCAGACCAAAGACCCAACAAAAGAAAGAGAACTACAAGCCAATATGCTTAAAGAATACAGATGCAAAAATACTCAACACGATTCTAGGAACTCGAATTTAACAGCATATGAAAAGAATTATCCACCATGATAAAGTGGGATTCATTCTTGGGTTACAGGGCTGGTTCAATATATGCAAACCCATCAATGTGATACATCACATTAACAAAAGAAAAGGTAAAAACCATATGATTCTGTCGATAGATGCAAAATGCATCTCTTGTAGACAGCAAATAGATAGATTTTTGTTTATTTATCCATTCTGATACCTTTTGTCATTTGATATGAGCATTTATTCCACTTATATTCAGTGTCATTATTGAAAAATACGAATTTAGAATCATTGTGTTCTCTGTAGGATTTATGCTTGTAGAGGTGTCTCTGGTACCTTGTGTTCCTTGGAACATTTCCCTCATAGAGTCCTCCTTAAGATTTCTTGAAGGGTGGTTTGGTGGTGATGAAATCTCTCAATTTTTGTTTATTGGGGAAAACCTTTATCTCTCCTTTTTGAATGACAGGCTTGCTGGATAAAGGATTGTTGGCTGCATATTTTTTTCTGTTCATCACATTGAAGATTTCCTGCCATTCCTTTCTAGCCTGCCAAGTTTCAGTAGATAGGTCTGAAACTACCCAGATAGGTCTCCCTGTGTATGTTAGCGCCCTTTTATCCCTAGCTGCTTTCAGAATTCTCTCTTTATCCTTATATTTTGCCAGTTTCAGTATGATATGTCATGTAGAAGATCGATTCAAGTTACATCTGAGGGGAGTTCTCTGTACCTCTTGGATTTCAATATCTATTTCATTCCCTAGATTGGGGAAGTTCTCGGGTATAATTTCATCAAGCACCCCTTCAGGACGTTTTTCTCTTTCTTCTTCTTCTGGAATTCCTATGATATGGATATTGTTCCGTTTGATTGTATCATTCAGGTCTCAAATTCTCCTTTTGCGTTCCTTGATCAATTTATCTCTCTTTCTTGGCTTCCTCTTTTTCGATAATTGTGACTCCTAATTCACCTATTCTCCTCTCTGCCTCTTCAATCCGTGCAGTGGCTGCCTCTATTTTATTATGCACCTTATTTGTAGCATTTTTTAATTCATCACAAGTATTTTTAAGGTACATTGCCTTTGTAGCAATAGCTTCTCTGGTGTCTTCCATGCCTTTTTAAAGCCTATGATTAATTATTTGACTCTTGTTCTAATTTCTTGCTCAGTTATGCTTCTTATATCTATTTTGAACAATTCTTCAGATGTCATTTCTTCCTGGAATCTCTTTAGAGCGAGTTCTTCCATTTCATCATTTTGGCTAGCTTTCTGTCTCTTTTAAGTTTTCAAAGCTTGTTTTGCACTCTGTACCTGTGAGTTCTGCTATCTTAATGGAGGCCCATTGTCTGTGCAGGGTCTGTCCATTTAGGATGTGTTCTTTTAATGGTGTCTATTGGTCTCCCTTTTTGTGCCTTTCGTTATTTTATGTCCCTACTCGTAGTGATATTTGGGACTGTCCACCATGTGTACTTTGGCTTGTTTCTTGAGGTAGCCCTGGAAAGCAAAACAGACAGACAGACAAACAGGGAAGAAAAGCACGCAGACACACAGACAAATCAAACAAACATGGAAACTGAAAGGAAAACAACAAAAGACAAAGGGCAGTCTAAAAGCATAAAACCAGAAATCCCATCTACAAATAAGAGCAGGGTGGAGGAAGTGCTGATGGAAAAGCATATACAAAGAAAGGAATGACAGGGGTGGGGAGAAAGAGAAATTGAACATTGGCCAGGCAGAGAGACTAAAAGGCTTAATTCAGAGAAAGAAAGAAGAGAATATGGTAGGAGGTGAGGAAAAAGAACTGAAGATAATTTTACGCAGAGAAACTATATAGTCTGATTATTCCAAAGAGAGAGAAAGGAAGGTAATGATGGCTCTTTAGAATATGCATTTAGAGAATGGATTAAATGTGACTGTTTAAGTGAACCAATGACCAGAGTACCCAGTCCAGCCAAGGGGAGAGATAAAAATTAAATAGGGAAAATACATCTGAATAGCAAGAATTGATCTAGAGTTAATCATGGCAGTGCATCAATGCTGGTCTTGCCCAGGGCTCTGGTAAGAAAAAAAACAGTTCTCCAATGGGGATGGGCATGGTTTGGTTTAGGCAGATCTTGCCTCCACTGTGGGTCCCATAGGCCCTCCTTGAGTGGTTGTGGGGAGAAAAATGGCAGCCCCCAGTCCCTTCTGAAACCAAGCATTGCAAATCAGTCTTTTGACCAAGGTGGGCAGTGTTCCATGTCCCAAGCCCCGTATTGTGCTTTAATCATACTGCCAGAAATATAATTCCACAGGTCAGGCCGCTTTCTATGCAGGGATCAGGTAGGGGGAGTAGGGGAGCAGTTGCTCCTGGTGGTGACTGGGGTCGGGGCACCCAGCCCAAAGAAAGCACGGCCGTTAGAGATAGGATCTCCCTCTGAACACCCTGCGGTTAGACAGGATGATAGGATCCCTCTTTCCAGGCCGAGGTTTTTCTCTTCTCCAGGGACTGTTCTGTTAGCAGTTTCAGCTGCTCTTTCTCTTTCCTTTGTCTCTCCAAGGAGGGGGCTCCCTCCCCACCGTGCCTCGGCATCCCGGCCCTTTTGTATCTTCCCCAGTTCGCAATCACGCATCTATTAGGCTGTCTTCTTAGTGGACTATGTCTCTTTTACTCCCAGACCCTTGTGGTTCTGTGTCCTTTGGCTTCATCCCTTCTTTGTTTGAGAGATGCTGGTGGGAAGTACGGAGCTCCCTATTTCTCTGCCATCTTGCCAGTCCTCCTACATCTTCTTTATCTATTCATCAGTTGACGGACATTTGGGCTTTTTCCATAATTTGGATATTGTTGATAGTGCTGCTATAAGCATTGGGATGCCTGTGCCCCTTTGAATCAGCACTCCCTTGGATCAATTCCTAGTAGTGTTATTACTCAGTTGTAAGGTAATTCTATTTTTAATTTTTTGAGGGTCCTCCACACTGTTTTCAAGAGCAGTTCACCAGTTTGTGTTCTCACCAACAATCAAGAGGGTTCCCCTTTCTCCACATCCTCGCCAGTATCTGTTGCTTCCTGAGTTGTTAATTTTAGCTACTCTGACTGGTGTAAGATGGTATCTCAATGTGTTTTTGATTTGTATTTCCCTGATTATGAGTGATATTGAGCATTTTTTCATGTGTCAGTTGGCCCTCTGGATGTCTTCTTTGGAGAAGTGTCTATTCATGTCTTTTGCCCATTTCTTTACTAGATTGCTTTTTGGGTGTTGACTTTGATAAGTTCTTTATAGATTTTGGATACTAACCCTTTATCTAATATGTCACTTGCAAATATCTTCTCCCATTTTGTTGGCTGCTGTTTAGGTTTATTGATTGTTTCCTTTGCTGTGCAGAACTATTTTACCTTGATGAGGTTGCAATAGTTAATTTTTGCTTTTATTTGTTTCCCTTGCCTTCAGTGACACGTTACAATAGTGATTCACTATATTATTATTTTATCTACTTTTGTATCTACTTTCTATTAAGTGATAAAATGTAGGTATGATTTTTTGTTCACATTCGAATTATTAAATTATAAGCTTCCTAAAATGATAATTACTCTGTCAAAAGGTATAAACTTCTTCAAGGCTTTTTATATAAAATTGTTTGGGCAAAAAACTGTCCCATTCATTCATTCAACACATTTTTACTGCCTATGGTATATTAACTAGGCACTGTGATAGGCACCAAGAATACAGCAGTGAACAAGATAGAGAAAGATCACTGCTCTCATGGAAGCTTAAATTCTAGGGTAGGTGTGTCAGGATAGGATGAGGGATAAAACAGAATAAGTAGTAAAATGTGTACTGTGTTATATGTAAGAAAGAGCTGGAGAAAATCTAAGCACAGGACGGGTATGAGTATGCAAGTGTGTGTGTGTCTGTGTACAACCACGTAATGTTAAATAAGATGGTCAGGAAAGGCCTCACTGAGAAAATGCCATTTGAAAAAATCTATGAGTGAGGACATAGCTACATGAAAAGAATAAGCATTCCAAGTGGAGGGAATAGTAAGTACAGAGGTTCTACAAGCAAAAGAAAAAAGAAGATGACATCAGAGCTGTAACAGAAGCCAGCCAGTATAAGACTTTGTAGGCCCTGGTAAAGCCTGAGTGATTGACATGAAGAGTCACTGGAGTATTTTGAGTTAGAGAAGTGATTGATCTGAATCAGTTTTTTAAAGGATCACTCTGGCTGTTATATCAAGAATAGATTCTGGGGAGGGGAGAGTGCAAACAGAAAACCAACAGTTAATAAGCTGTTATAATAATCTAGGCAAGAAGTAATGGTGACTTGACCAGGGCAGTAGCAATAAAAATGGTGAGAAATGGACGATATTGAAGGGACAACTGATGTTATTTGCTGACAGAGGAAATGTAGGATGTATGAAAGGGAGAAAGAAATCAAGGATGACTCTGATTTTTAGCCTGAGCAACTAGAAGTATGAGATTGCCATTAATGAAAATGGGGAAGGCTCTTGGAGGAAGAAATTTAGGGGAAAGATCATGAGTTTCCACTTGGATACATGACCCTGAGATGTTTAGTAGGCTGTTAGATATTACAATTTGGAGTTCAAGAGGAACGTTATAACTAGAGACATAGAGGGGTGCCTTGGTGGCTCAGTTGGTTAAGCATCTATCTGACTCTTGATTTCAGCTCACGTCATGATTCCAGGGTTGTGGGATGGAGCCCTGCCTCAGGTACTGTGCTGAGCATGGAGCCTCCTTAAAATTTTCTCTCTCTCTCTCTCTCTCTCTCTCTGCCTCTGCCTCTCTGCCACTCGCTCATGCATGTGTTCTCTGTCTGTCTCTCCAAAAAAAAAATAACAAAAACTAGAGACATATATTTAGGAGTCATCAATGGACAGGTGATACTTAAAGTCATGATACTGTATGAGATCAATCACTAAGGCAGAAAGTGTAAGTACAACTAAGAGAAGGGACCAAGGATAGAATTCTGGGTCACTACAAAGATAAGAAGTTGAACAGAAGACAAAGAAGTAGCAAAGGAAACAGTAGGAGCAGCCAGTGAAATAGGAAGGAAACTAGAAGAAAATGGTGTTGTTAAAGCTAAGTGAAGAACATGTGTTAAGGAAGAGAAAGTGAGCAACTGGGTCAAATCCTGCTTATTGGTCAAATACGATGAACACTGAAAGCTGGTCATTAGATTGATTAACACTGAGTTTTATTAACACTGACCTCATTAAGAGCCATTTCTGCAAAGCAGATTGAAAAGAGAGTAGGGGAGACAAATAATAAATACCTCAGGTATAGACAACTCTCTAGAAGGCTTTGCTATAAGGGAAGAAGAAATATGGGGTAGAAGAGAAGAAATATGGAATAGTAGCTTGAGTGGAGGGAGTAAGGTCAAGAGCAGAATTTGCTTTATTTTTTAAGATGGAGGCATGGTTATATACGTGATGGGAAAAATTCAATGAAGACAGAAAAATTGATAATGCAGGAGAAAGAGGGAAGACTTCCAAAATAAATGACCTTAAGTTAGTAAGAGGGGATGTGATTTGGCATGTACATAGAGGGGTTGGCCTTAAATGGGAGCAAGGACAGATCATCCACAGTTAACACAAGGCAGGGAAAACAGGTGAGCACAGAGATGGATGTAGGTGAGAAGATAAAAGTGTAGGAGCTGGTGGAAGTTGTATTCCAAATGCTTACATTTTGTCAGTGAAATACAAAGCCAGCTCCTGAGCTGAGTGAGCAAGGAGGAGGGAGTATTTGAAGCTTGAGGAGAGAGAAAAAGGTGTGAACCAGCAGACTAGAGAAAAGTGATATATTCAGCAACTTAAACTACCACCAGAAGTGTGTGAGAATATTACTCTCAACATAGCCTCAAAAGGAGCGGGCAGACTAATTTTTCAATATTTGCCAAACTGTTAGGTTAAAAAAAAATTTTAATTTGCATGGCTGACCACTAGTGAGATTTACCATCTATCTAGTCATAGTCCTGGCCACTGTGTTTCTTCTTTTGTGAATTGTCTGCTTCAGTCTTTTGTTTATTATTTCATTTACTGGGGTATTAGTATTTGGCTTCATAGGTCTGTATGAATCCTTAAGATATTAAGGGTATTCTCTTCAACAAATGGTGTTGAGAAAACCGAACAATTACATGAAAAAGAATGAAACTGGTCCACTTTCTTACACCATACATACAAAAAATACAGAATGGATTAAAGGCCTAAATGTGAGACCTGAAGCCCTAAAAATCCTTGAAGAGAGCACAAGCAGTAATTTCTCTGACATCAGCCAGACAAACATTTTTCTAGACATGTCTCATGGGGCAAGGGAAATAAAAGCAAAAATAAACTATTGAGACTACATCGAAATAAAAAGCTTCTGCACAGAAAAGAAAACAACTCACAAAAGAAAAAGACAACCTATTGAATGGGGGAAGATATTTCCAAATGACACATATGATAAAGGGTTAGTATCCAAATATATAAACAACTTATATAACTCAACACCCCAAAAAACAAATAATCCAATTAAAAATGGGCAAAAGACATGAACAGACATTTCTCCAAAGACATACACATGGGAAACAGACACATGAAAACATGTTCAACATCACTCATCATCTGGGAATAGCAAATCAAAACTAACAATGAGATATCACCTCACACCTGTCAGAACGGCTAAGATCAAAAACACAAGAAACTGTTAACAAGTGTTGGTGAGGATGTGGAGAATAAGGAACATTCATGCACTGTTGGTGGAAATGCAAATTGATGTAGACACTGTGGAAAACAGTATGGAGGCTACTTAGAAAGTTAAAATTAGAACAGCCTCATAATCCAGTAATTGCACTACTGGGTATTTACACAAAGAATACAAAAACACTAATTCAAAAGGATACATGAACTCCCATGTTTTAGGCAGCACTATTTACCACAGTCGAGATATGGAAGCAGCCCAGAGCACCTGGGTGGCTCAGTTGGTTGAGAATTTTACTTCGGCTCGGGTCATGATCTCTTGGTTCCTGGGATCAAGTCCCATATCGGGTTCTGTGCTGGGAGCTTGGAAGGAACCTGGAGCCTGCATTGGATTCTGTGTCTCCCTCTCTCTGTCCCCCTCCCCCCACTCACGCTTTGTTTCAATCTCTCTTTCAAATATAAATAAACATGAAAAATATTTTTAATTAAAAAAAGATATGGAAGTGACCCAAGTGTCCACTGACAGATGAATGGATAAAGAAGAAATAGTATAGGAGGAGTATAGGGGAACTCTGGTCTTTCCTCCTCTCTCAAACAGAGCTGTACTGAGATTACATCATTTCGAACAGCCAGGAAATCCATCTGTGGACTGGCAGAAGGATCTCCACAGTTGGAGGGAGACAGGTTGGCAGGTGTGAGGTGCCTGGAAGTGAATTGGGGGAGAGAAAAATGGCAGTGCTGTGGAGGGGAGGGAATCCTTTCCATGGAGAGACAAAACGGAGAGAAAGAGACATGGGTTGAGAAAGTACAAGATCAACTTAGAACAAGAGGAAAACTTCTTTGGACCATAGTCTGTAAGGTAAGAAGTACTGAGTGTCCAAGTTTTTTTTTTTTTTCCAAACCAGCATTTGGAGCTCAAACTCAGGTTTTGGAAGTGAATGACTTTCTCTGGAGAGGAGCTGTGGCACACATTACTGTGGAGGAGGTAGCTGGCTCTGGAGTGCATAGTACTGTAGGAATCTCTGAGGCACACTGGGAGAGAAGAGTCCCCTTCCTGGAGTACTTTTGGAAAAGAGTTTATTGCCTCCCCAAGGACAAAACACCCTGCAGGTGCCAGCAAAAGGCCTTTGATCATCAGAGGATAGAGGCACAGAGGGAATACAACCTTTGCTGAATTTAGCGATGCTACACCATAGATTCTGCATACTGTGCAGGCGTGGGATTACTTCTCAGGAACAGAGGAAGGAAGGAAAAATAAGATATAAACAGAGAGGGCAGCAAACCATAAGAGACTTTTAAATACAGAAAACAAACTGAGTGTTGCTGGAGGGGAGGTGGAATGGGCATAATGGATGATGGGCATTAAGGAGGGAACTTGCTGAGATGAGCAGTGGGTGTTATATGTAAGTTATACATAACTGGATTCCACTCCTGAAACCAATACTACACTGTGTGTTAACTAACTTGAATTTAAAGATGAATTAATGTGTTGTGTATATATACACATACATATATACACATATATGTATATATATACACACAATGAAATATTATTCACCCATAAAAAGAATGAAGTCTTGCCGTTTGCAACAACATGGGTGGATCTAGAGAATATAAGGCTAAGTTAAATAATTCAATCAGAGAAAAACAAATAGCATATAATTTCACTCATGTGGAATTAAAAAAAAATAAATGAGCAAAGGGGAAAGAAGATAGAGACAAGGCAAGAAACAGACTCTTCTTAACTACAGAGGACAAACTCTGTAAGTGGATGGTGGTGGGGTGGATGGGTGAAATAGGTGATGGGGATTTAAGGAATGCATTTGTTGTGAGGAGTACTGGGTGATGAATGGAATTGTTGAATGGTATGATATACCTGAGAGTAATATAACACTGTATATTAACTACACTGGAATTAAAATAAAAAGTTAATAAAAAAGATATTATGGGTATTGATCATAATTATAATTTTTGTAACTATTTGAAACATTTTAGGCCTAATAAAAGGCAATTATTCTATCAAAACTCCAATAAAAAACCTAATGTCCCCTAGGCATGAATGTATAGGCAGGAAATGGGGCACTTTACCTTAAGTGATGCAAGGGGATGTTCTGGTCCCAAGAGGCTCCAGTGAAAAGCAGCCAGGTCCTCATCTGGGAGAATGTGGTTACCTATAAAGTACATTTGTTATTTACTGACTGTACAAATGTTTTCATAGATCTTCTAGGCTATGAAAGGACCTCCGGGTAAGAAAATAATAAAATAATTCACATGGGTGTAGATTTTCAGTGTAATATCTACAGTAGCTATGTGTTGATTACCCACTATGTATCTCATGCACTATATGTATCATCCTTAAAATAACCACGCCAGTAGTATTATTATCCCTATTTTACAGATAAGGAAACTAGGTTCAAACAAGTTTGGTGACTTAGCCCAAAGTAGCCTGTTTAATAAATGCCCACACCAGGATAAGAAGAAGACTTCAAAGCCCATGCTATTATTTATTACCTAGTCATTCTACCTTTTATAACAGCAGCTACAATTACTGACTGCCTAGTAAGTGCTGGTTGTTTTACATATCTCATTTCATTTAATTTTGTCAATAACACAAAGAAATATACTGTTTCATTTCATAGATAAGGAAATTGAAACCAGGCAGGTATAAATAATGTCAGTGATTTGCCATAGGCCTAATTCTAAAAATTGCGGTGACTTCATTATATGAACCAAACTCAAAACGACTGGGATTATAAGTAGAGGTTACACCTGAGACAACATTTTAATCATTATGCTGTCAGTACTCGGAAAACTAACTCAAAACATAATCACTTGTCTGTAATTTACATTAAGTGCATCTTTGAAAGATAAATTGATGGATGACTAGACTGGACAGATATATACGATAAAGCAAGTATAGGAAAATGTTAATGGCACAATATAGGTGGTAGATATAGGATTTTCACTAATAAATTCCTTCACTTGTGCTTTATGTTTGAACATTTTCATAATAAAATGTTAGCACAACAGAAAAAGAAAAACATACATAGCACTTTGTGTTCTTAATCTAAACTGAGACACAGATTCAGAGGGCAAAGGTGTTAGAGCAAAAAAAAAAAAAAATAAATTGACAAAGGGAAAAAAATGTTCATGCTCTGAATGAGGAACCAAAGCTATCTAAGGCTAATAAAACATTTGGCCTAAGACACTACTCTACGTAAAGTAATAATGGAATGTACCAAAAAGTTTTTACAAAAATTGAAATAATTTTCTGGAATATCCTGTATTATATTCATGAGACAAACATGCTGAGTTTCTAGTAAAAAGCCCAAAAGACTGCTGGGTTTCCCGCCACACAGTGTTTTATCATGCAGACTTTATTTTTACTTATTTATTTATTATTTTTTGTATCTTAGTTCTTTTATTTAGCAGTGTTTCCCATCTATTTTTTAACTTTTCTTTTTTTTTTAAGTAGTTTATTGTCAAATTAGTTTCCATACAACACCCAGTGCTCTTCCCCACAAGTGCCCTCCTCCAACACCACCACCTCTTTTCTCCCCTCCCCCTTCAACCCTCAGTTTGTTTTCAGTATTCAATAGTCTCTCAGGTTTTGCGTCCCTCTCTCTCCCCAACTCTCTTTCCCTCTTCCCCTCCCCCTGGTCCTCCATTAGGTTTCTCCTGTTCTCCTGTTAGACCTATGAGTGCAAACATATGTTATCTGTCCTTCTCCGCCTGACTTATTTCACTTAGCATGACACCCTCGTGGTCCATCCACTTTCCTACAAATGGCCAGATTTCATTCTTTCTCATTGCCATGTAATACTCCATTGTGTATATATACCACATCTTCTTTTTTTTTATTTACAAAAATAATACTTTTTTATTGTAAGTACTTCCACAGTTTTAAAAATAAATTTATTTTTTACTTTTGAATGTCTTTAAAAGTATCCAAAGGATTATCATTCTGCTTTCTGTTTTTCAGAAAGTACTTTTGAGGTAGATCAGTTCCGGATTCTTCCTCTTTTTCTTTTCTTTTCAGAGGCAGATGATTTTGTATCCTATGTTTTCTTTTTCTTCAAACAGCTAAGAGGATTGGGGCCACTTACTTTCTTGTGTTTTTTCCTCCTTCTCTGCTCAGGGTTTTTCACTAAACCCTTTTCTTCTTTGAGTTGCTTGATACTTTGTTTCTCATGCACCGAGACAAGCTGACCTGACTCTACTGCTTTAACAAAAGCAGTTGTTTTGGGAGAAGGTTTGTCCAAGACTATAGTGTTCTGAATAATAAACATGAGAGGGACTCCAGGCTTTTTCTTCACTTTCATGGACAAATTCTGATCCTGTGTTGCCACAAAATAATGATGATTTCCCTCTTCAACCATGGAGAGCAAACATTCTGATCCACTCACTGGATTCTTGAAATGGGGACAATTTCGGACTTGGGATTTTTGTGCAATCAGTTTTGCGCCATATAAGTCCTTTCCCAATGTTTCTAACTCTTTTAACACACACCTGGTGGTGCACAGCTGTGCCTCCCCCATGAGGTAGCGGGGCAGCTGTTCCCGCAGCTGGATACGGCCGCGCAGCGCGGCCTGACAGAAGGTTCCATCCAGCAGGATCTGGTACGGCTCGCGGACTCCGAAGTTATTGCGGAAGAAGCCGAGATGCTTCTTGGTGTGTTTCTGCCTCGTGATCTTCATGCCTGGCTTACTGGGACCGAGATGTGGGCGCCAGAACACTGTAGAAAATGCTATATCACATCTTCTTGATCCACTCATCAGGTGATGGACATTTAGGCTCTTTCCATGTTTTGGCTATTGTTGACAGTTATCAAGCGGACTTTAAAAAGATAAATTCAAGGGGCAAGATGGCGAAGTAGGGAGCTCTGTAATTTCTGCCTGTCCACATCTATCAAACTAAGAAGGACTGAAGCCACAACTCTGATCTGCAAGAGTCTAGCAGGAAAAGACAGAGTCCACAAAGAAGACAGCCTCATAGGGCTACCTCAAGAAATAAGCCAAAGTACACAGGGTGGAGAGTCCCAAATATCACTGAGTAGAGAAATAAAATAACCAAAGGCACAAAAAGAGAAAGCAAGAGACACCATTAAAAGAACATTTCCTGAACACACAGGACCTAGACATTCAATGAACCTCCTTTAATATAGCAATACTCACAGGTGCTGAATGCATAACAAGTTTTTAAAACTAACAAGAGACAGAAAGCTAGCCAAAATGATGAAACGGAAGAACTTTCTCCTAAAGAAATTCCAGGAAGAAGTCACAGCTACAGAACTACTCAAAATAGATATAAGCAACATAACACAGCAAGAATTTAGAAGAACTGTCATAAAATTAACCACTGGCCTTGAAAAAAGCAGGAAAGACATCAGAGAAGCTACTGACACAAAAACTAGGGACCTTCAAAATAGCTGTGATGAGTTTAAAAATGCTATAAATGAGGTGCATAATAAAATGGAGTTGGCCACGGCACAGATCGAAGAGGCAGAGAGGAGAATAGGTGAATTAGAAGACACAGTTATAGAAAAAGAAGAAGCCAAGAAAAAGAGAAAAAATTGATCCAGGAGGATGAAAAAAGAATTCGAGACCTGAGTGATACAGTCAAACTGAACAATATTGGTATCATAGGAATTCCTGAGGAGCATAAAGAGAAAAATGTCCAGAAGGGGTGCTTGATCAAATTATAGCCAAGAACTTCCCAAATCTGTGGAAGAAAACAGACATGGAAATCCAAGAGGCACAGAGAACTCCCCTCAGATGTAACTTGAATCAACCTTTGGCACGACACATAGTGAAACTGGCAAAATATAAGGATAAAGAGAGAATTCTGAAAGCAGCTAAGGATAAAAGGGCGCTAATATACAAAGGGAAATCTATCAGAGTAGTTACAGACCTTTCTCCTGAAACCTGGCAGGCCAGAAAAAAAGGGCAGGAAATCCTCAGTGCAATGAACAGAAAAAATATGCAGCCAAGAATCCTTTATCCAGCAAGCCTGTCATTCTAATTACAAGGAGAGATAAAGGTTTTCCCAAATAAACAAAAATTGAAAGAATTCATCACTACTAAACCACCTCTACAAGAAATCCTAAGAGGGGCTCTATAAGGGAAATGTTCCAAGGAACACAAGGTACCAGAGACACTGCTACAAGCATGAACCCTACAGAGAACATAATGATTCTAAACCCATATTTTTAAATAATAACACTGAATAAAAATGGACTAAATGCTACAATCAAATGACATAGGGTATCAGAAAGAATAAAAAAAAACCCTCTATCTATTTGCTGTCTACAAGAGACTCATTTTAGACCTGAAGGCACCTTCAGATTGAATGTAAGGGGATGGAGATATATCGATAATGCGACTGGAAGTCAAAAAAGGTGGAGTAGCCGTACTTATATCAGACAAGCTGGATTGTAAAGTAAACGCAGTAACAAAAGATGAAGAAGGACATATAATAATTACAGGGTCTCTCCACTGAATTCCAGAGCACCCAAATACATAAAACAATTAATCACAAACAGAAACAATCTTATTGAGAAGAATGTGCTAACTGCAGGGGATTTTAACAGTTCACTTACAGCAATGGTTAGATCAACCAGACAGAAAATCACTAAAGAAACAATGGACCTGAATGACACATTGGAACAGATGGATTTGACAGATATATTTAGAACTCTACATCCTGAGGCTAGGGAACTGACATTCTTCTCGAGTGCACATGGTACATTCTGCAAGATAATATATTATATAATAAATGAAGTGAGAACATACCATGCACACTTTCAGATCACAATGCTATGAAACTTGAAATCAATCAAAGGAAAAAGTCTGGAAAACCTCCAAAACACATAGAGGTTAAAGACCAACCAACTAAAGAATGATTGAGCCAATTAGGCAATTAGAGAAGAAATTAAAAAATACATGGAAACAAATGAAAATAAAGCTACAACAATCCAAACACTCTGGGATGCAGCTAAGGCAATCCTAAGACGAAAGTATATTGCAATCCAGGCCTATTTCAACAAACTAGAAAAAGCGCAAATTCAAAATCTAACATAGCACCTAATAGAAATAGGAATGGAGCAGCAAGATCACCCCAAACCCAGCAGAACAAAAGAAATAATAAAATCAGGACAGAAATAAACAATATGGAATCCCCCCCCCCAAAAAAAACCAGTTGAACAGATCAATGAAACCAAGAGTTGGTTTTCTGAAAAAATAAACAAAATTGATAAACCTCTAGCCAGGCTCTTCAGAAAAAAAGAGAGAACACCCAATAGACAAAATCACGAATGAAAATGGATCGATTACAACCAATCCCTCAAAACTATAAGCAATCATAAGGGAATACTATGAAAAATTATATGCCAACAAACTGGACAACACTGAAGAAATGGACAAATTCCTAAACACATATGCACTACCAAAATTCAAACAGGAAGAGATAGAAAATCTGAACAGACTCATAACCAATGAAGAAACCAAATCAATTATCAAAAATCTCCAAAGGGAAAAAGAGCCTGGGGCCAGATGGCTTCCCTGGGGATTCTACCAGAGAGTTTAATCAGAGTTAATACCCATTTTTCTTAAACTATTCCAAAAATCAGAAACAGAAGGAAAACTTTCGGACTCATTCTATGATGCCAGCATCATTTTGATTCCCAAACCAGAGAGAGATCCATCAAAAAAAGAGAACTACAGGCCAATATCCTTAATGAATACAGATACAAAAATACTGAAGAAGATACTAGCAAATAGAATTCAACAGCATATAAAAAGAATTATCCACCATGATAAAATGGGATTCATTCCTGGGTAATAGGGCTGGTTCAATATTAGCAAATCCATCAATGAGATATATCACGTTAACAAAAGAAAAGATAAAAACCATATGATTTTGTCGATAGATGCAAAATAAGTATTTGACAAAATCCAACATACTTTCTTAATAAAAACCCTTGAGATAGTCGGGATTGAAGAAATTTACTTAAACATTATAAAACCATTTATGAAAAGACCATAGCTAATACCATTCTCAATGCAGAAAAACTGAGAGCTTTCCCCCTGAAATCAGGGACACAACAGGGACGTCCACTCTCACCACTGTTGTTTAACATAGTGCTGGAAGTCCTAGCATCAGCAATCAGACAACAAAAGCAAATAAAAGGCGTCAGAAATGGCAAAGATGAAGTCAAACTTGCACTTTTCGCAGATGACATGATATTCTACATGGAAAACCCAACCAACTCCACCAGAAGCCTATTAGAACTGATCCTTCAATTCAGCAAAGTTGCAGGGTACAAGATCAACATACAGAAATTGGTTGCACTTTTATATACCAATAATGAAGCAATAGAAGGAGAAATCAAGAAAATGATCCCACTCACAATTGCACACGAAACCATAAAGTACCTAGTAATAACCCTAACCAAAGATATAAAAGACCTGTACCATGAAAACTATAGAAAACTTATGAAGGAAAGTGAAGAAGACACACAAAAAAACTGAAAACCATTCCATGTTCATGTACAGAAAGAATAAATATTGTTAAAATGTCACTATTACCCAAAGCAATCTACACATTCAATGCAATCCCAATCAAAATGGCACCGGCATTCTTCTCAAAGTTAGAACAAACTATCCTAAAATTCATATGGAACCATAAAAAGCCCCAAATAGCCAAAGTCATATTGAGGTAGAAAACCAAAATGAGAGGCATCACAATCCCAGACTTTAGCCTCTACTACAAAGCTGTCATCATCAAGATAGTATGCTATTGGCACAGAAACAGACACATAGACCAATGGAATAGAATAGAGAACCCAGAACTGGACCCACAAATGTATGGCCAATTAATCTTTGACAAAGCAGGAAAGACTATCCAATGGAAAAACGACAGCCTCTTTAAAGGTGGTGTTGTGAGAACTGGATAGCAAATTGTGGAAGAAAGAAACTAGATCACTTTCTTACACCATACACAGAAATAAACTCAAAATGGATGAAGGACTTGAATGTGAGACAGGAAACCATCAAAATCCTAGAGAAGAAAGCAGGAAACAGCCTCCTTGACCTCAACCACAGCAGTTTCCTACTCAACACATCCCCAAAGGCAAGGGAAATGAAAGCAAAAATGAACTACTGGGACCTCATCAAGATAAAAAGCTTCTGCACTGCAAAGGAAAGAATGAAGAAAACTAATAGGCAACCAAGGGAATGGGAAAAGATGGTGGCAAATGGCATATCAGATAAAGGGCTAGTTTCCAAAATATACAAAGAACTCACCAAACTTCACTCCCAAAAAATGAGTAATCCAGTGAAGAAATGGACAGAAGACATAAACAGACACTTCTCCAAAGAGGATATACAGTGGACAACAGACATATGAAATGATGCTCAGCGTCACTCATCATCAGGGAAATACAAATGAAAACCACACTGAGATACCACCTCACGCCAGTCAGAGTCGCTAAAATGAACAAATCAAGAGACTATAGATGCTGGTGAGGATGTGGAGAAACGGGCACCCTCCTACACTGTTAGTGGGAATGTATACTTGTGCAGTCACTTTGAAAAACAGTGTGGAAGTTCCTCAAAAAACTATCCATAGAACTCCCTTATGGCTCAGCAATAGCACTGCTAAGGATTTACTCAAGGGATACAGAAATACTGATGCGTAGGGCCACATGTACCCCAATATTCATAGCAGCATTTTCAACAATAGTCAAATCATGAAAAGAGCCAAATGTCCATCAGCTGATGAATGGATCAAGAATATGTGGTTTATATGTACAATGGAATACTACCTGGCAATGAGAAAAAATGATATCTGGCCATTTGTAGCAACATGGATGGAACTGAGTGAAATAAGTCAGGCAGTGAAGGACAGATACCATATGTTTTCACTCATAAGTCTAACAGGAGAAACTTAACAGAGGACCATGGGGAGGGGAAAGGGGGGGGAGGTAAAGAGGTAAATCATGAGAGACTCGTGAATACCGAGCACAAACTGAGGGCTGAAGAGGGAGAGGGGAAGGGCAAGGGGTTGATGGACATGGAGGAGGGCACTTGTGGGAAAGAGCACTGTGTGTTATATGGAAACCCACTTGACAATAAACTATTAAAAAAAAGATAAATTCAATAATGACAAGCAAATTGTTACTGTCTTCATGTCTTAACATTGTAAGATGAAACTTTACCAATCACTGAAGTCTTTTTTTTGATACCTACCTAGCAGTGCAGCAAATATGGGAAAATTCATCCGCTTCAAGCCCAGCTGCTTGGCCACCTCCTGTATCAGGAACTGATTGGTAGTGAGATTCTTTCCATTCCAACTCAGCTTCAGAGCATGGGAACTGTAGTAAGAGGGAATATTGTAGAGAGCATACTCGGAATCATGGGCAAGAAGGCCATGGAAGCCATTTTCCCTGAAAAAAGCTACCACTTCCAAATGGTGGTCTTCAAGGCTCTGAAAGACCTAGAAGGGAAGGAGAGAAGAACATGTCATTCAACAGAAACTGACTGTATTTGTTTAGAATTCCAAAAAGTTAGCAACTATATTTTATAGTTTGTTGAAATGCAAGATCACAAATGGTTGAACACAATACTCTTCAAAAAGCAGTCTTTCCCAGCTTTGACTTTGATTATTCCTACTATAAACAGAGACATTATCATGCATGTATTAATTTAGATGCCCAGTGCTTTCATGAAACTGTGGTGTGAGTCTTTTCTAAAGAATACTGAGGTTAGGGAGCCTGGGTAGCTCAGTAGGTTAAGTGTCTCTCTCTTGGTTTTGGCCCAGGTCATGGTGTGACAGGTTCGTGAGTTTGAGCCTCTCATTGGACTCTGCACTGGCCATGTGGAGCCTGCTTGGGATTCTCCATCTCTCTCCCTTTCTCTGCCCCACCAGCATGTGCTCTCTCTCTCAAAATAAATAAATTGAAAAAAAAAAGAATACTGAAATTAACAAGGCATATATTACTTAAGTTTTTACCTTAAATAACAATGAAGATATCTTTGTTAGAAAGATAATAAAGCTATTATTTATTGCTCAGCACCTTTGATATGCTGCATATATTTTACATACATTATCTCATTATCAGAACAACCATAAGCAAGGTAGATATGGATTAAAAAACTTACATGTGGAAATAGACACAGAAAGGTTAAACAACATATAGTTAGAACCTGATTCTGATTCTAAGTTCTTCTAACTCCTTTAAAAAATCCTTGCTTGCCTTTTTAGGACCACTTTAGACCACAGAGCACCTAAACAGGGTACTTCCAGCAGGCAGAGGTCAGAAACTTCACCCCATTTTAGAAGTTGAAAAACTAAAACTATGAGAGGTTCACGGCCTCCAAAGCTGCATAATGAATGAGCATACACAGGATTCAAACCCAAGCTGTTCTAACTCGAGAGTATAATTTCCATTGTACCAGGCTTCTTCCTGGAAAGCACTATTTTTTATATAATAGAGGTAGACTATTAAGTGCCCTTCCTGTGCATGCCTCTATCACTGCACTTAGAGCATACTGAAATAATTTGCATACTGGTTCTACCACACTAACTTCCTTAACTGCAGAGACTTTATTTATCTCCGTATTTCTGGCTCCAAGATAAACCTTGGAGCAGAATAATATGAATAAAAATAGCTAACAGATACTGAACACGTTCTATGTGCTAAGCAGTGTTCCAAGTATTCTGCACACATTAATTCATTTCATACTCAATCTTATAAGGCCATAACTGTTATTACCATCCCCATTTTTACATTGCTATTCCTAAGGTCACATAGTTGAAAGAAACAAAGCTTGGATTTTGGCTATAGAGCCTGTGGACCTATATATTTTTGTTGAACTCAACTGACCTAGTTTCTTTCTTCATTTGAATTATAAAAGAATGGTAATTTTCTGGAGTCTGACAGGAATTTAAGTGCATTAAGTTTCTCCCTGGCTATGGAGACTGTAGTCAAAGTAGATAGTTATGTCACACATTAAGTCCACAGGGGGAGGGACACTGATAAGCAGATAGCAGAGTAACTCTACATATGTTTGATATCCAAACAAAGGAACCAAAAACCCTTACTTTGTATTGCAACATATTTACACCTAGAGTTATGATTAACTCCAATTGGGTCAGGATAGGAGTACAGTTTTATGCTGTCCTTCTGGTGATAGTTTCTTTCAGCATACCTCTCATAGAAGTCACTTATCGAGCATCCATCATTACCGGGTATAAGTGTGAAACCCTCCCTCTCATCATCACAATGACAATGTAAGACAATGTAAGAGTTATAAGCCCCATCTTACAGATGAGGAAACAGGCTTGGAGAAGGGAGACACCATGCTCAGGGCCACAGAACATTCCAAATGTCCATCAACAGGGGTGTCTGAGTGGCTCAGGTTGAGCGTCCGACTCTTGATTCTGGCTCAGGTCATGATCTCACAGTTCATGGGTTTGAGTCCCATGTCAGGCTCTGTGCTGTCAGAGCCTGTTTGGGATTCTCTGTCTCAGTCTCTCTCCCAAAAATAAAGAAACATTAAAAAACAAAACAAAATCAAATGTCCATCATCAGAAAAATGGTTAAACAAAATGTAGTATAGCCACACAAAGGACTATTATTTAGCTATAAAAAGGAATGAAGTACTGGTTCATTCTACAACATAAATGAACCTTAAAAACACTATTGAGTGCAAGAAGCCAGACACAAAGGCCACATATTATATGATTCCTTTTATATGAATTTTCCAGAACAGGAAAATCCATAGAGATGGAAAAATAGATTAGTGGTTGCCAGGGACTGGGAGAAAAGGGAAATGAAGAATGAGTGCTAGAGGATACTGGGTTCACTTCTGGGGTGACAAAAATGTTTTGGAATTAGTGGTCACAGTTACACAACCTGTGCATACCACTGAATTGTACATAAAAATTGTAAATTTTATGCCATTATGTGAATTACATCCCAATTTTTAAAAAATGGAACTAGAATTCAAATTTAGCTCTGTCCACAAGCAAAGGTAATAGAAATACCATAATAAACCCCCTATGATACCATTATCTTGTTTCAACTACTATCCATGTTAAGTCATTCTTGTTTCATTTACCATGCCCTGCTTTTGTTCTGCCACTTTTATTTTTTAAAATTTTTTTCCATAATATTTTATTGTCAAATTGTTTTCCATACAACACCCAGTGCTCTTCCCCTTAAGTGCCCTCCACCATCACCACCACCTCTTTTCCCCCCCTCCCCCTTCCCCTTCAACTCTCAGTTCATTTTCAGCATTCAATAGTCTCTCAAGTTTTGCATCCCTCTCTCTCCCCAACTCTCTCTCCCTCCTCCGC
>PJEM01014874.1:0-32763 GCA_004023845.1 Helogale parvula | reverse complement strand
AGTTCCTTAGCTCAGCACTCAAATCCTTCCTGTTCTCTTCTCAATATTACTTCACCAAACAGGAATTTGTCCTCTGAAACAATCATTTGCTTCATTTTGGTGAGCTGTAAGTGGACAGGTTCATATTGTTCCATCCATAAATGATCTTTGTACTCAGGAGTAGCTCCAAGCCTGCTGCGTAAATCCTCAATGATGTGCTCAACAGACGAAAGAGTATTACAATCTACTTAATGAATTGTCATACTACACTTCACTAGAAGAAATTACACAGAACTAGTCTTTAGACAGTATATACTTAAATGTACGTTAAACGGATATATACATTTAAACGTATTAACCACAGCAAAGGGATCAGCAATGACAATTCCCATTCCAAGCTCAGTGCATCAGGCAGCGTGTATGGCAAAGGTGTAAAAACAACAAAACCAGAGACTAAAACCATACAATTCAGAAAGACAGACCATATATACTGAGATCAGGGTGGTATGGAGAAGAATCAAACACAAGATGAAGAAAATATTCAGATGCTCTCATTTTTGCTCCAAATTCTACTTTCCTTTGTAGAGTAATGATTCTGGTTTTCACTGAGAGGGAGCATCAAGAAGGCAAAATTAGAAATTAGGCTTGCTCACGCGTCTACGCTTTCATATACACACAAAGTTCATACTGTACATTTCCTCAAGTGAAGCAAGGTCAGGTTTTTTAAATATCCTAACAGAGTAAAGAGCTGTAAATCCCTTAGACCAGAAGAGAAACGAGAGAAAAAGCAACTAGTAACCAAACGCACATCTTCATTTTTCCGAGCGTTGGCACTTAACGCGGGGAGGCAGGCAGAAAGTAGGATCCTTAACCTGCAGAGCGTAAAACTCTAGCAAAGGCCCCGGCAGAGGTCTCAGAGCTTTCACCAGAATTGCTGCAGACGACTAAAACTAGAATACGGAGACAGGGGGAAGAGCATTTTTAAATAGGGCGCCCAAACCGCCACTAGACAGAAACGGACTCTACTCCAAGTTCGAAAGAACGCGTACTTCACCGGCTTTGGGACACTGACCTGGGACCCGCTGTGCCGTCCCCTCCGACTTCCTTGCAAGTAATGCGCTGAGGCCACGGTGGAAGCCTAAGCCGACGGCCGGTCGGTCCCACCTCCGACGAGATACCCGAGCGCCCAGGGCGGCCATCCCCATCCACGCCATCTTCCCAAGAGCCCCTGAGCACCGGGCTGATCCACAGAGTAGCTCCTAGCGCACAGTAACCAGAGCTGCGCATGGGCCGTTGGCCGGAAACCGGGACTTGCTAAAGCGTTTCAACAGAGGGCGCACATGCGCCCAGTGTTGTAGCGCGGAGAAGCCATACGCAATGGGGTGGTGGGGTCTTCAGGGGTGTGTGCTTGTGATGGCTTGGAATGTGTTGAGTACCCTCAGTAGGCGACTTTCTCAATGGGTAGATGGATGTTCCAGGGCTGGAGGCGCGGAGAGAAGCCCTATTCAACGTTCCTAAATAGGAAACCATCTCATCATCCCGAGGACACTAGGGACCAAAAGTTTAAGCTGCAAGGCTGCTTGCATTCCAAATCGCCTTCCTGCCCCAACAGATTAAAACCCTGCCGGAAATGCTTCCAAAAGCTGACCTTAACCCTGCTTGTGGAAATACCCGAGGTGGACGCTTTCGCTGCTCCTTAGCCGCTTTCCAATTCGTTTTTACTCTGTCAGACTCTTTATATGCCTGACCATTGAATTATTGAATTATTCTGTCCCCTGCCTCATGTTACCTGCAAAACTAAATCCCGATAGACATAGCCTCTCAACGGAAGAATAAAAACAACGGATTTAAATACACTTTAGGACAGTATTTTGTCGTTTGGGGATAGAAGGGACTTTGATAAACAAGAGATGAAACCCCGAAATAAAGAACAAAATGCATGTGAACTTAAACTCTTTTTATGGTAAAAGACATCTTGAGTCAAGAGTCTAGAAAAACGGATCGTACGGCACAGATAACAAGACATCAATAATTCTATTCGGCCTGCTCCTACTACTAAGGAAAAGAAATCCTAAAATCAATAGAGTTAGCCAGCAGCTGGGAATAGGCAGTTCATATATAAAGCTGTTCAACTTCACTAATTGAAAAATGTGAATTTAAAAAAATGTTATTTTCCTCATCTGTCAGCTTGGGAAAAATGAAAAGAGCAACTATTGGCAAAGATGGGGCACTGGCACTCCTATATGGTTGGTAGGAGGGTTAATTGCTAAACTCTTCTGTCAAGTAATTTGTGCACAGTTTAAAAATAGGCATCATTTTCAGTGTCCTTGATGTAGTGGCCCCAGTCTGTGACTCTTCTGTTAAAAACAGTTATTAGTTCATAAGGATGCATATTACCTACTACAGCACAATTTTCATAATTTTTTTAAAGTAGGCTCTGTGCTGAGCATGAAGCCCAACACAAGGCCTGAACTCAAAACCCTGAGATCAAGACCTCACCTGAGATCAAGAGTCGGTGGCTTAACCTGTGGCTTAATGATGGAGCCACCCAGGCACTCCTACAGCACTATTTTTATAAGCAAGCAGAAGAAAAAATGGAAATCACTAATAGACAAATGGTTGAATAAATTATATAAGGATTTGTGAATTCTGGCTCTGACACACTTCAGATTAATTCTGGGAGCCCCAAGCATCAGCAAGTAAGGTCTTGTCTTGTTTTTTTGCTACTTAAGGCTCCTGTGGGTGGTATAAAATACTTAAGTAAAGCCACTTTACTATGTTGGTCATACATTTTGGAGCAATGATTGGTGCTAGAGGTAAAGGCAAATGTTGGAGACAGTGAATCCAGACTGTCTTCGGAATCTTGAGAACCTGTTGGAAGATACTGAAAAAGCTGGGTAAATAAAAACGAAATAGATCTTTCTTGGGTGGTGTAGTGCCAGAAACAGATAGCAAGGACAGCTGCTTGACTTCAGGATGCACTCCAAGAGTTGTTGAGCTATTTTTCGAGTTCTCCATTAGGCCTGTTGTAGACTCACAAGAAACTAAATTGCTAAGGTGATAGACAATGCGTGTCACGTCACCATCTTTTAAATCTTAACAATAAGCATTTCTCACTATGGGTTTTGAATCATTGCAGATATTCCCCATCAGTCCTGTCTCTATTCTCTCCCTTATTTTTGTAGATCTTGCATTTTATGTACAGCAACAGAAAACAATCTGACTTGTCTCTACAGTAGGAAAAGCACTGCACAAAAGAGTATGGAAGCCCATGGATTGCTTTCTCTATCCACCCTTATCAGTATAACAAATCAGGAAAAACAGCGGCCAGTGTCAAGTAAAGATGCTTTTACCTACAGTGATGGGCTTGAAATAGACTGTTTCCATACCCACTGTCAATGTTGCCTTGATCTTCAGGAGTGAAAGGATATATTGTTCAGGGCCATTTCTCTCTCTGAAATCTGCTCCCTTAGTCCAGGGAGACAAATGAGGTTGCCATATAGTAAAGTCCTTTACTTCACATCTGGATGATGTTTCCCCTGTCAGATAAGTATACACAGCCCTTGCAATCCCCACTAATAATTGTATCTTTGCAAAATGACAGTCAGATGTCACATTTGTCAGGGGTCATCTCACATCGTTAGCGGAGGGAATGTGACCAGAGATACTTAGAATTCCTTCAGTTGAAAGAACTACGGATCATAATGTTAACACACAACCACCCTTATAGAGATTCACACTGACTTTTGCTGATTAATCCATCTCTGATCATGTCACCAATAGGTTATCTCCTAATGAGAGATGAGTTTGTTTTCAACTGTGAAATCTGGTCAACATTTTAATCCATACTCAACATATTTTAACACACATTTTAAAAGGTTTACTACATCATGCACAGTGTAATGTTGATTGGAATATCTTTATGATCCTATAAAAGTACAGTACAGAAAAGTTATATTTTACATTAACCAACAAAATTTTAGCAATTGCATTTCACTCTCTTAGATCATTACAAGGGTTTGGGGTGATGTCTGAAAAAAAAACAGCTTATAAAAATGTCTTACACAATAGTGACTTTGTCCTCGACTGTTCAAGTAAAATCATGCATCATCCAGTTGCAAAAATCTTATTGGCAAAATCTTATTGGCAACCCGTATACATGTATGCCAACCACACTGCACATTTTTAAACATTGTACCCCCTAAGGTCAGACCAAGATGTTATGAACACTGGCAATCTAGTCATTTCATCTTATACTAGTCAGCAAAGCTATTTTTCTCTACTTTTAGGAAAGAATTTCCAAACTTCTAGGAAAGAATACATTCATACTTACAAATACACACAACATGACAAACGAGGATAAACGGCATTTGAAAAACTGTTATAAAAGGGACTTGCCTGAAGTCATTTCATTCAACAAAAATTAATTCTAAAGAAACTAAAGCTAATTGTAAAGAAATACATAATAAAATTGTACATTGCAGAGACCATTAAGTTGGAGTTCATTTTCCTTTTTTATAGAACTATGCTACTTCTGTAAATAAGCATTTTCTTTGGTTTGTTCTTTGGTGAGAATAGAGCTCTGACTTCATTGTTAGGTCATGTGAGGTTGCAGTTAACAGGTGCATTCCACGATCAAGAGGAAACAGACAACCTAAAGGAAATCGGCTACCGGCTATCTTTATTCTCAGCTCTGGGAAGGGAGGACTCTTTAGCAGAACATGAAATATTCTCTTTATTTTAAATTGCTCAGAGTGACAGGATGTCTGTCTAAGAGATCCGCTTCTAAGACACACAACTTTTTGTTTTTTCTTCTTTTACAAAAAGTGATTTGCTATATATGTACGGTCGCTTATGCCAGTGGTAACTTTCCAGAGCCAACTTCCTGGACAACTGATGGCATCAAAGTACCATTTTAAAATGGAGAGCAACACTATGTCACTTGAAACTACCACGATCAAACAGGAGTCATGTCAAGTCTTTGGTTTACATGCAGTACTTAATAATGAGGGCAAAAATCCTAAAATGCATTCCCCTCCAAGCCCTTATTTGCTTCTACTTATAAAATAACTTTCAGCAAAATGCTTTTTAAAACGCCAGTCGATAACAAATAATGTCAATGCCAATAATGTGGGTGGTAAAATAATTTCATATTTGCAAGTACATACATTTTGTAAACTGTTCAGTTTATTTCACCAAAGTAAACAATTGGTAAAAAATAGTTTATAAGAAATGTTCCTCTAAGGGATGCTATTTTACCAAAATAGTGTTTTCTTTCTCGTAGGTGCTTCAATCCATCTGCTATTTATCATCAAGCTTTATATCAAACCCCCCTTTTTCTCCTTTATAAATGACTTCCCGTTAATTTGAAAGGAGTTCTCATATACACAGTTAATGGGATGGGCCTGTTGGGTCTTTCCATCCGGGACTGAATATGGCTTCATTCTTGGAAGAGACTATTGCAGTCTGCCCTGAAGTAGACTGTTGTGCCCGTTCACTACAGCAGGAAGCGGGTGTAACCCTCTGCCCCAGTTACTATAACATCCTTCCAGATCCGCATGGCTTCCGGTGATGGTGCAACCATGTAGTAGATTCTGTCATGCGTCTTGACACTAAAGGTGAGTCATGGATTAGGACTCTAAAAATCAAAAAAGCAAAAGAATGTAAAACAAACGCCTGAAGTTATAACATTAAATAACCCAGACACATAGTACTGCTTTCTCCTCTCCAAAAGTTCTCCAATTTATAGAAATCTAAATTGGTATTACTTTTGCTTCAGTACAACCTGTACCCCCACCTCCAGGATCTTTCTCAAGACTATTTTTCTGGCCTTAGTGCACAATTAATCTCACACAGAGAGGTCACCGATTAATCCTCTGGGAAGCTACTTCGTAGCTAAAGCCCCAGCCCGTACCCAGATCATGTACGCAATAAGTAACAGCTATATTCTTAGTCCTATTAAGAGCCTTCCTTATAACTAGGTAGTAGATCCTTCTCAGAACCTCAGCAAGTCACTTAGCAGGTCTTCTAGGCCAAAATGTCCAGAATATTTTCTCATTTCACCTTCAATTTTTCTTCCACAAAAGATCAGCTAGACTACTTACTTCTATGTTTACTTTTCTAGAACGATTCTACTTATGTCAATCTGTGATGTCAGAGAAACAAATCTAAACTGCTTGCTGTTCAAAACACATTTTTCCAGCTTAATTATGCATTCACATCTCAAAATCAGTTTTTTACCTTATTAGCATGCTTAAGGTGGTCATAATACACTTCTTCAATGGCTTGGAAGTATATCACTCCTTTTAATTTAGCTTCATGCTTGTCTGCAATAATAGTTAAATACTTTATCACCAATGATGAACTGGGAAGATTATAATTTCAGTTTAATAACTATTACAATATTTATCTAGTATTTAAGTTACCCAAGACTAATTCAGATAATCTAGGTGAAGGCATTACCCTAGTTCTATATTGAAAACAAACATAATCAGCCCAAACCTCAGGGACTAATTGATTTTGCCCAAAGCTCTCTAGCAAATCTGCTGGCTAAAAGAACTCAGAACTACTGACAGTCAAGTTAGCACACAAAATATAAACACCGCTGACACCAATACTGATTATCTCCCCATGTTCTCCAAAAACGTGGTTGTAATGGAAATGTTAACATGTAGAGCTGTTGTAATGAGATTTCTAAGGAGGTTTTTGTTTATAAAGAAGGGTGTTTTTTGACCTAACTTAAAATAATATTCTATGTATATATTTCTGTTTATTAATATTCTACTTATATTTCTATGAATTCCTTGTCCAGCTTGCTTTTTTCCCTGTTCCCAGTAGAGCTTCACATCAATAATTTAATGCGCTTTCAGTGCAGCATGTTCCAGTTTGTTTCTAAGATTTCATCAAATTCGCTATAAAAACCAATCAAAAACGTAAAACCAAACAAAAACAACCAAATCACCAAACAAACGGCAGCACTCTACGATCTAATAAGTTCTTGAAACAGTTTGTAATTGAAACACAGAGCAGATCATAAGTGCATGTGAGCAGAGTGAAGAGTTTTAAAAGCACGGATGAAGCTGCAAACAGAGAGACCTCTTCCTGAAACTTTCCACTCCTAAACCTTTATTGTAGAAGAGCTACTCATGCACATGCGCATTGATTTGTGTTTGTTATAACAGAAGGCAGCATCAAATCTGCTTGAACTCTAACAGGGGATTGATCCAGTTATGGACGGGTCATATAGTGGAATCCTCACAGCCACTGGAAAGACTAGATGGATCTGCATGTGCTCGGCAGAGAAAAATCTTGACATACTGTTATGCGACAAAAGTTATGAACAGAGTGAATAATTTGGTCTCAACAGTGTATCTTTTAAGTTTCTGTCTTTCTTTTGAGAAAGACAAACAAAGAAGGGGAGAGAGAGAGGATCCCAATCAGGCTCCGTGCTGTCAGCACAGAGCACGGTGTGGGGCTTGAACCCACGAACCGTGAGATCATGACCTGGGCTGAAATCAAGAGTCAGATGCCTAACTGAGCCACCCAGGTGCCCCTGGTCTTAACTGTATTAAAGAAGAAGGAATACATATACACATACACACACACACACACACTGAAATATACATATATATATATCCATATATATGAAACAACATACATATATTCATATATATCCACATATATGAATATGCACATGTATATATCCATATATATGCTCTTATGTACATTTCCATAAATATATGATGAAAGAAAATCTGAAAAGATATTGCAAACTTAACACTAGGAAAAGTTCAGAAGTTTTGTGATGTGAAAGAGACTTATTTTTATTATGTAGACTTTTTAAAAGTCTGTTTATTTTTATTTTGAGAGAAAGAGAGAGAGAACTCTCTTTGAGCAAAAGAGAGAGGAGACAAAATCCCATGCAGGCTCCGTGTCATCAGTGCAGAGCCCCACATTTTTGTTCTACTTTTAATGTTTTTACCCATGAATGTCCCTTTGTTCCAACAATAACAAAGAAAAGCTAGTCTGAAAAACAGCAGCGCTGAGAGGTTGAGTGGAGAAATATAAAGCTATTAAATTACATTTAACTCAGCATTTCCCTAACTTCTTTGATCATGTTGGACCATGGACCATATTTGTATGTTTCATTTTTTTGTTTGTTTGTTTTACTCTTCCTTGGGAAGCACCGTTTTAATTACTGCCACAGTGAGTGGCTTTCAGTCAGTTTCCGTGAAAGAGGTCCGTGTAATCTCTCAAATACTCACTGGGAAGGATACTGCAGGATTAACAGGAATACAATAATGCTTTATTTTCTGAAAGCAGATGTAAAACAAAATCTGGAGCTAAAAGTAAATCTTATCAGTGTTTCAAGGTGGCAGAAAACTGGAGAACGAAGCCCTTTTGTTTGTAGGGCTTCTCTTCTCTTCATATCTGAGAAAGAACTCTCAAAAACGCTGGCCTCTCAAGGACATTGTGAACTAAGAGAATCAATAATGCTATTGTCAATTGACCCGATAAAGTTATTCATTCCTTTCAGTAACGTTATCCCATCAATTTTCAGATATATTTTCTTTGTCTCAGTTTTCTTTAGAGACTCTTCTAAGGTTACCCAGGGGCCAAGCACGGAGGCCAGGGGATCATCAGCACAGAGACTGAAGACTCTCGCTGTCAGCACTCATGTTTACATCTCCTTCAAACCCACGGTGCCCATTTAACTCAGGACAAGCTGAAGGGGTGTGGTGGCCCCTGTGGGGTCAAGTCCAGGCCTGAACTGCAATCTGCATGACTTCCTGTGGACTGATCTATTCCTGCACTTGCTGAAGTTTGGGGAAAGAGTAGGGATGGAGGTCAGGGGAGTGGACAAGCTAACAATGGCTGTAAACAGAGCCAAATGGACAGTGTCTATCAAATTAGGACTCAATGGTCAGTTATATAACATGTAAATATTAAAAAGCTGAATGAAGAGCGCCTGGGTGGCTCAGTCGATTAGGCATCTGACTTCGGCTCAGGTCATGATCACACAGTCCATGAATATGAGCCCTGTGTTGGGCTCTGTGCTGACAGCTCAGAGCCTGGAGTCTGCATGGGATTCTGTGTCTCCCTCATTCTCTGCCTTTCTCCTGCTGGCATTCTATGTCTCTCTCTCAAAAATAAACATTAAAAAATATTTTAAAAAGCTGAACGAGACATAATTCTTGCCTGTTTTATATGGTACAGTTCTGAGTAATTGTTCATATATCAAAAGGGTTTGGGTCCTTAAAGAGAAAAGAAAATGATCACCAAGAAGTTTACATTTGGAAAAATGCATGTATGTGGTCATTAGGAGCACAGGTTCTGATATGGGTCAGGTGGAAGGGGCACTGAGCAGCGGACCTATGTCACAGAGGATAGAGTGAAATAAGGCTCATAGAGAAGAGAAGCAGAGAAGAAAAGTGAAGGTGTTTTGTCTGAAGTTAATCCAAATTTTATTTTTGGAAAATTCTGGGTGAGGTTGTCCTTGAAGACTAGCCCAGGACAAAGTTTTGTTCATGGATTTTGAAGAACTAAATTGGCATTTCTCATTAACCTGGCATCTTTTCTATTATACTAACCGATGTTCTCTTGTAGATTTGTAGATATCTACAAAACTAACATTGTCCTTAATTCTGTTAGTTACCAATAAACCTATTTATACTGACTTCTGTTACCTTTGTGCTTCACCAGAGAGTTCCTGATTTGAATTCGTCACTGAAGAGTGTTTCATCACTCACCTGCGTAATGAGAGAATGTGCGCTTGTTCCAATCAAACAAAAACCATCGTTTTTTCCAAGTTTTAATTTTTCCACCCATTTTGATAAGGAACCCTCGGCAGGTCTTCTCTGTGATTGATACGCGATAACAGGTATCGATATTGTGGCCAGCAGTCTCCACGTGGCTTCGCAAATCAAAGTCTTCCTTCCGGACAGGCAGATAGCGTGTCAAAGGTCGGGCCTGGAGAGCACAGACTTGGGTCATATATAGCTAAGTATTTATTTTGCTTAAGGTCACAGTAGTTTAGGAGTGGACTTGAACTGGAAAGCCTAAGCATTAAGGTGTTCATGCGATGATGAGAACTTAAGATAAACATTATTCTCTGGAGTTCAAAAACTGCATAGTATTTCAAGAAGGCGGCTACAGTATGAGGAGAAGGGGGAGGGGATGGATAAACTCGGGTGAATAAGTTCCAGTCCTTGAGAAAGGCAGATGAGAAAATGGAACAATGTCATGAACTTCAGCTTTCCCAGAGGTACACAGCACTTCAGAACACAGGGAACTGAGGCATGAAGTTCCCTGGGCTCCTCCCGATCACAACCTAGCATTAGTTCTTAAATAATCTCAGAGAAGACATGACGATTGAATATCAGTCCTAACTCAAGCCTGCTGGAGAGCCGTGGGCCATGGATAACAACACACTATCCATCTTCTCGCCTGGATATACCTACAACTTAAAGGGATTTGCCAGGTCCCCCACCCCAGGGAGCATTCACTCTGAGGAGATTATTGGCTAGTGAATTCCAGGTAAAATGAATTTACAGGTTGTCATAGCAAATGGTTAGCCAGTGAGCCTTCATAGTGGCCTATTATACGTGTGTTTGGAACTAATGTCTCACAGTTACCAAAGCATTTATGTACATGTCTGTGTGTATATGTTGACACTAAAACTGGCCCAACTAATATGAAATCCAGATAAAATTCTTACTCAGGAGGAAAAAAACCCACCATGCTTTATTTACTTGGAAAAGTATGTTTATAAGAATCAAAAAAAAGGCACCACTTCATAGGACGTATTTTTACTAATATCAACAGAGAGCTTCAAATACATAGAATAATTATCCTGCAAAATTTCTTTTAAAAACAATTACTATTTTGAGCTCATTTTTTAAGGTACCATCTAAGCTCTACGTAAACTCCAGATTTGTATCAGGACTTAAGCATATTATTTCTGTCGACACTTAAGATAGTCTGGTCCGTTGCAAGCTTGCTTTTAAGACATATACTGAAAGTGGGCGCTGGCTATTAGAAACGTCAGACTGTTCAATAGGTTTGTCCACTTTTATCTCGTTTGAACTTTGGGTCACATGATTTGTCATTTACATATCTTTTCCCTGATTATTAACCTATGCCTTGTCAAGTGAGGCCAGAGGAATTTGGGCAGCTTGCAAGAAAACAGATGCGGCTGTCTTGCCGGTTTCCCACTGGAGCTGATGCCGCAGAAAATGGCACTGAATGTCATTTTTTCCCCCTAATTAAGGTAAAATACAGACGCAGAAAAAATGTCCAGGGCAAGTTAATAAGATCTTCGCTGCAACGAAGACTCCTCCCCTTCCAAAAACAGCAACAACAAAAAGATATTAAGGGTACCCAAACACAAAGGACCACAACTTTGCTGACACTATCGTGATAGAGCGATGTCAATCATATGACCAGTAGGAAGACAGGTTCATCCAGAGATAGTCAGTGCAAACAGCAGAGGAGAAGCAGTATCATACTTTGTAAAGAGAAAAGATGTTACACATTCAAGCCAAGTAAAGAGATTAATCTTCTCCCATCTCTTAAGGAGGAAAGGAAGAGAGAACAGATCCCGAATGGAACTGGGATCAGCAACTGAGAACAACAGCTCCTCCTGATACTGTCCGTCCATCTCTGAATTTCAGAGATGACAGCCTGGTGCCTTGTTAAGTTATTTAATTTTAATTTATTTATTCCTTAAATATATAATTTTTTTATTTTTTAAAGTTTATTTATTTATTTTGAGAAAGAGAGAGAGAGGCAGACAGAGAGAGGGAACCTCAAAGAGCCTCTGCGCTGTCAGTGCGGAGCCTGACACGGGGCTCAAACTCACAAACCCTGAGATCGTGACCTGAGCCGAAATCAAGAGAAGAGTCAGATGCTTTGTTAAACCATTTTAAAGGGTAAATTTTTCTGCAAAAATAAGAGGATTTCATGCCTTGGTTCACCAGGAGCCCAGATGACTGTTCTTCATAGAATTTTTTTAATGTATTTTTGAGAGAGAGAGAGAGAGACAGAATGTGAGTGGGAGAGAAGTAGAGAGAGAGGGAGACACAGAATCTGAAGCAGGCTCCAGGCTCTGAGCTGTCAGCAGAGAGCTGGACGCGAGGCTCCACAGGAGGCTCGAACTCACAAACCCTGAGATCATGACCTGAGTCCAACTCAGATGCTCAATTGACTGAGCCACTCAAGCACCTCATGGTCTTCGTAGAATTTCTATTAAAAAATATTTCAACAATATTTCTTAGAAAATGAGCCAAAAATGAGGTTCCGGCTCTTAAACACATTATCTTACTAAAAGTGTTTCTTTACATTTTAATGGACTGTGACTTTTAAGAAATTTAAAAAAAAATTCAAATGTACTAAATCAAAGGTACTAATAAACATTCCTACTCAAGATCATTTGATAAAAGACTGAATTTTTTTTTTAAGGTTTGGAGACACTACTTAATTTTAGAAATGATGAAACATACGCTTCAGTATGCACATGGAACATAGCAGCAAGGCCAAGTTTAGGAAGAAGAGCTATTTAGGAACTACTCACTCCCTTAGCACCAGTGTCAATTCTCAGACACAGACGGTGACAAGAAATATGACGGCCCCTCTGGCCCTTCAGAGATCATTGGCTCAACTGGACTCCAGATCCCCTCTGACTTTCTGTGCAGGCCAGCTCATCTCCTTCTCTGGCATCTTCCTGACTTATGTCAGCCAGCTCTGCCAGGACTGTGGGCGCCCAGGGTCAGCCCTGTGGAGGGCGCACCAGCAGACCAGGAGCTGAAGGGACCAGTCCACAGGGGACCTTGGATAAACTGCAAATTTGGTGCCAGTTGACACAGGTTTTCACCAGTGACTCCTTACAAAATAGGCAAGATTTTGAAAGAAGGAAAGAAATAAGGAAAGAAAGAAAGAATGAAAGAGAGAAAGAAAGAAAGAAAGCAAGCAAGCAAGCAGGAAGGAAGGAAAGAAAGAAAGAAAAAGAAAGAAAGAAAGGCTCCTTTTAATGCCCATAGTAAACTCTTTACCTCGAATATGAACATGTGATAAGAAAAAAAGGTCCTTTTTAACGCACTCTCCTCCAAGCAGAGTGAATGCTGGTAACTGTGGGATCTTTTGTTTGCTAAGCACAGCTGAAATATTCATCTTTGGCATTAAGGGCTTCAGACACACTTGAAGCAGTATTAGGCGGAAGCTTGGAGACAGAAGCTTGGAAGGACCCCAGTGCTCTGCTGAGAAAAGGGAGAGAGGGTGGGAAGCCTGGAGGAAGGCTGGGAATCAGGGGGGTGGGGGTGGAGGGACAAGAGGGAACCACAGAGGCTGCAGGGCCCAAGAGAGACCCAGGGGAGGTAACAAACCTAATGGGGAGTTTCCAAAGGTGCCGTACCTTCTGGGTTCTGCCTTTCTCTCTAAATCGTCAATCAGTATGGTTTAAAGAGACAGTGAAGGGGTGCCAGGCTATTAAGCTGCCTGAGGCAAACTGTGTCTCTGTCCAGCCCTCTTCCGGCTTGTCACAGCAGGGCTGCCCTTCGCTGGACTGTCCCTCCTTGCTTTGTCTCATCCATGCTTGGGCCAGAGTCTGCAGGCAGGGGCAACCTGGCCGGGGAGTGGGGTGGGGGCACGTGAAGGGGGGAAAAGGTGGGAAAGCATGAGGAGGCTTCTGTCTGATTGAGAGGGACTTTGGAAAGATCCCTTTATGAAAAGTCTTTTTCTTAGCGTGCTGGAATTAAAACCCCACCCCAGGGCTAGCAAGGTTAAGCGTCCATAAAAGCAAGATGTATAGATTTTTAGAGCCATTCTAAGGAGAAAGACAATGTATCAAGACACAGAAGCACAATGGAGAAAAGGAGACAAACATGAGGAAGGGAGAGTTTCACAAGTGCTCCTGAGGTCACGAGAGCAGCCACACAATACATTGTTCAGTTAATCCACACAAGTTGGAGTCTTTCAAGTGAGAGGCAGGGAATACCTTTCCCTTAGTTGGTCAAAGATTCATGACCACGAGGCGGGTCCAGCTCAAGCCTGCCATTGCCCAGAAGAGCACAGCCATTGTGCAGAGGAGAGCATTCTAGAGGAGCGCGCTGCTTCCCGCTGCACGGCGCCCTGAGCCTGGTGTCTCATGCTGGGGCTCCCGGGCTTCCGTCCTGTTCCCCCGCAGCCATAGAGTTTGACGAGCTTCCCATAAATAATAAATGCCTTGGCTTCCAGCGTGCATTTGCACCGGATTCCCAGAAAAGACGAATGACCCCAGAGGCGAGGCTTGCAAACACGGAGCAGCCTTTTATCTGTTCTTGGAGTGCCCTGATCTATAGAAACCTCCCAGGGATAATGGTATCCAGAATAAGCATTGAGAAAACAGAGGCCAGCCTGATCTTTCCTTTCCTTTTCCCCAGTGATGTAAGGACAAGAAAGATCGAGGAGAACGCATAGGTGATGTGTTCCTTCAACCCACCGCCTTCCTGGCTCACACACGACTGGGTTATTATTTCTTTCAATTCTCCAGTAAGCGCCTGGATCGCCAGACACCGCACTTCCACTAACAATTAAAGGTCAAATGTCCTTGTATTGTAGGTAATGATGTCTCCCTCTCATGCGAGAAAGGATGGCTGTGAGAATTACTGGGGGGAGGAGGGAAACTTTGCTCACTGGGGCCAAAGGACGTGATTTACTGCAATTCTGCTCAACACTTAGGCTGAGATAGCTTGTGTCATCAAATACACAGTTAAGCCAAATTAAAATCAAAGGATGAATTCATTTAAGTCTTGTTTTTCACCTCTGCACTTTTTGGTTTTAATATAGTTACCCCCTCAATAAATAAAGACTTCGAAAAGAATTGGGTCAATGACATAAATAAACCAGATCTTCAGATATTTTTTTCATAGTAGAAGCTTTTTCTTTGATTGTGGGATGCTCGGTGTCAGGGAACCGGTATCTCTGAAATAAATTCTACCCATGGGAAAACGATTTGGCTTAGTTCCATTTAAATTTCTCCATCTGAAGAAAGAATTTATTTTGGACGAACCATATATTGAATACCTATTTCTTTCAAAACTATCTCTCCTTTCCCTATGCCCCAGGAGCTCATGCAAACCTCCTTCAGGCAAACCTCTTTATCCAAGAGCTAAAAGCATCCCAAAGACGGTCTGTCGGCCTCCCCAGTGTTTGCATTCCGTTCCTTCATCGTGTACTCACAGGGGACCCCTGGAAAGGGCTCATGTCTGAAAATAACGACTACTTCAACCTACTGAGTGTTTATTACGTACCCGAGCATCCAGCTGGGCACTGCGCTTACAGGATCTCATTTTATGGTAGGAAAAGACAGGATTCAGTAGGCGGAGAGGGAAAGGATAGGACCTGAGGTCCCTGGGTGGAGAAAAACACATATTTTGGGAAAATGCTGGGAGTGTCTGACCACAGCAACCCCCCTCGGGCATAAGGCTCCTCTTCAGAATGTAACAGAGACCACCTACTCCCCATCAGGTTTCCTCGGGAATTTGACAAAAGACCTAACTAAAAATAAGTAGGCCATAAGACATATGACTCACAAGGAATTAGGTGGCCAGAGACCACCCCTCATACAATGGAAACGAGCCAATCAGGAATGGACAACCCAGCACCTAGAGTTATCAGGCCAATAAGGGTGGGACCTGAGAAGGAACCAGAGGGAAGGGAAGGAGGGTGGCGACCAGAACCTTATAAAACAAGGACCCTTTTCTATCATCGGTGGGCACTCACTTTCGAAGGTCCCCTCTCCCGTAAACAGAGCTTTCCTACTACTCTTACTTTCTAATCTCCTATTCTAATAAACTTTTGCCTGCTGCTCATTTTGTGTCCACCTCTTTCTTTATTCTTCGAGTTAGGAGACGAGACAATGAACCCTGGGGATTGAGGTAAAACATCCTGCAATATTTCCATCTCTGCCACAGTCCTGCAGGGCGGTGAGTACCAGCATTTTACAGATGAGGAACTGAGGCACAGACTGGTTTTGCAACTAGTTCAGGGCTGCCGAGATCTCAAGTGGCCTGGGACAGAATTCCAGGTCTGTTCATCCAGAATCCACACAAAGCGGCTCTAGGGATATTGTTGCTTCCATATCCGGAGTGATTAAATAAGTCAAACGCACTGCATATTTACTTCTGAAAACATGGTGATCACAGCGTTTGTTTTTAGTGCTAAATGCCTGCCCTCATCCCAATGCAGGAACTTGAAGGCGAGATTGAAGTGATTTTGTATTTTGTAAAGACATGAATAATTTCTATGTAGGGACACACGAGGGCGCTGTAACCTTCTCTCAGCTGAGGAAACATTTTCATTGTAGTTCCTCAGCTCAGAGCTTTCAGTCCCAGTGCTGGTTCTGCTCTGATTACTTGTGTGAACTTCACGTTGTAAATTCACACTGGAGGTCGGTTGCTCCATTTGCAAATTTAGGAAGGTGGGTCAGATGAGCCTTAGAATCGCATGATTCCAACTTAGTAACAGTTCACTAATGGAATTTATGACCCTATTTTAACGGGGATTATTAATCATTGCAAAGAAATAAGATATGTTTCTTTTGTACTTACTGTAATTAAGCAGAAAATGTGCTTCTGGGTTTAACTCATCATATTTGCAAAAAGCAAGTCAACCCAAACCTGAGGGAGTTCATTTATTTATTTCTGGCTCATGTGAGAATTTTGTGAAACTGCTGGAGAAATTCCTTCCCTTCATACAGGTTCAGGTTCTCATTTTCCCACCTTACGGTTGGCAAGCGGTGGGTCTGCGCATTGAACGCACTAGCCTAGCCGGCAGCTCACTTCTTGTTCACATTTATGTGACAGCTCTTTTCACTCCAAAGGCTGGCGTTTGATTGCTCTGTGGGACATCTTTCTGAAATTCAGCATGGGGACTTTAAAAAAACACCTTCATTGTCACCTAGCTTACTTGAAATTTTTCACAGGGCAGGGTTATTTTAAGATTCATTTGACAAACTGCAGAATGGTCGAGATCCAAGGAAGCTCCTCAGCTAGGTCCCCTCAGGAACAAGGGTTTTTTCCTCTGTCCTGTAGGAAAAGACAGCCTGGTACTCTGACAGAGGAAAGGGAAAAGGGAGGAGGGGAAATCCAACAAGTAGCAATCTAAATTACACGAAGTGATAGGTTTAAAGGAAATTTGTACATTACACACAGCAGGGAAAGTGAACGAAAACACACCCCACTCTGGAGGATGAGTGTCCTGACAAGCTTACACATCTGCTCAAAGCCCCTGCTGATCCTTTGGTATCAAGGCAGAAAGCTTTTTTCTCTGCTGGAGCCTTGCTGGGCGATTACTACACAGACCACTTCAACCACCAGACTGCTGCTGTTTAAGTCAGTAAAAAGCCTCCTAGATGTTTGGTCTTGGAAAAAAAAATGTGGCTTGTTCCGCCGGGACAGGTTAGCAGGCAGTCTTTCAAACACAACCATCCTCATGGGTACTCAGGCATTAGAGTCCTCGCATGTAAACAAATGCCTCCACTGAAAAGAAAACCATTCCTTATTAGGACCGAAAGAGGAAGTGAAGTTGCAGCCCAGCCCTGGGTCAATATCCAACTCCGCAAATGTCTTTTACTGAGGGGCACTTAAAGGCATTTGGCAAGATCTAGATTTTACAATTCTAGTATCGTTACCAGGATTTTTTTGCAATTTGCTTAACGTCTCTGCTTCAATTTCTTCATTTGTAAAATGGAGTTAATTGTAGTTGCATCGCTGGCTTGTAAAGCTTAACCAGGTTTGCATAAATCAAGTGGCGCAATCTCTGCACTCAGTAAATGCTTTACATGTGTTATATAAGTAAGCTCTTTACTATTATTATTATTACTTTTATTTTATTTTATGTTATTAAGCCTTGGGATACCTGAAGAGGACTTTGCAATGTACTTCTAAGATTTCGTCTTACCCTAGGCATTGTTACTTCCTCTTGGTGTACCAGTTTCTCCTTAAATTAGTTAGAAATATGTATTCTTTTTGTTTAAAATTCTTTGTAGATATTTTCAGATTCCATCTCTCTCTCTTTGGCTCCCTCCTTTTGTTTTTGATCCCAAGTATGCTAAAACAGAACCCTTCTGAACTACTCCAAACTACTTCTTTACCCTGTTTCTCATGTGTATAAAAACTAGAAATAGAAGATAAAAAATATTAAGAAGAGACAGAAAAATGAACATGTGTCTTTAGATGATGAAAATGTTTAGGGCATCTTTTATCGAAAACATCTTGTGTTATGGATCAGGCATTTTAGCTCTGTGAATATTGAAATGTGATATGAGCAAATTGTAATTTTGCGTGTTAAAGTAGGTCTGTGGCCTGAGCTTAGAACATTCTCATTTGCAAAGTTATATATAAGAAATGGGTATTGCGGTTATGGAATATAGCAAAAGAGTTGCTTAAAAAAAAAAACAGAAAACCCTCACAGTCCTTGGGAATGAATTCACTGCCCCTGCTTTTTCATTTTGATTACCTGTATGTGGCCCAGGTCACAGTCATTTGCCTGTGAGCTCACCTGACTCCACCGAGCAGATTAACTGCTTTTCTCATTGTGCTCCCACAGCCTTTTGTCCACAAAACTGGGACACTGTGTGGCAGTTATCTCCGTATCTGTCACCGCCATCTGACTGTGAGGTTTTGAGGGTGGGAGGATGTCTAGCCCCGCCCATAACCATACAGTTCCCATGTTTCTGGCATACAGCAGGCACTGGATACATGTAGATAGAATAGATGCAGGCACGATTGCTTGAATGAACCCATGAGAGAGTTGCCTAAGCCAGGTAAGCCTCAGTCCTCTGACCCTTCCCCAAACTTGTCTTTGGTCCATCCATCTTTAAACAGGCAGGGCTCACTGTCTGCACCTCCTCACCCCAGCACCTGCATACCCTGCTCCATTTGTCTCCATCTGTCCCTCTAGCTTGAGTGATTTGGGTCAACAAAGAGGAATATGTCAGAAAACACACAGGACAAAACCAAACCACAAAGGATGACTAAAGGAGGAGCTATACTAAAACACGACGCTGACCAATTTAAAAGGGAAAGCTCCAGAGAGTTGATTTCCTGCAACTCACGCCTGTGTACAGTATTTTCTAATAACATTTCCTTGGGGGCTCCCATGTCACACACTTGAATTAGGTCCTTGGGGGAAATTCGGCATTTGTAGAGAACTTGACTCCACGCTGACAAGCGCAAAAAGACTAAGGCATCTCCGGGATATACAGAATCAAGTCAACATGAGTCCCAGGCTGGAGATCAAGGACTGTTTAGCAGAATCCTGAACCATGGAATAACATCTTTAAACCTTGTTGGCCCAAAGTGATAAACTTCACCCATCTGACTGTATTATTTTCCATAGGACATGTGTTAGAGTACTAATAATAACTCAAACTGCCAGTGAAATCTGAAGGGCCATGTGGCCAATTTAATTTTTAATACCTACTGAATTCGGAATTATTCACAATGCAACCAAGAAATCTGGGGAAGGCAGAACATTGGAAAGCAGAGGACGCTGATCAACTTCTTTGCAGGTGCTGAGAAGCCAAGAGGCATCCCACTGTCTGAGAACCAATATAAGCCTGGGAACCCAGAGCTACTCCTGGTCTACCCCTACCTGGTTGGATGAGTTAGATAGTGGAATAAATCAGAGCTTTTCATGGTACTTTTCAGACCTGGAATGTTGTCAAAGGAGGCATTTATATGCCAACCAGGGCTTCTTTTGTTAAAGGTTTGCCCCAACAGTCCCCACTTCTGGCCTTGAGGAAGAAGTCCTGTGGGACACCAAGCCTCAGAGGGGCTCTGCGGGGCACTATGAGAAATCAACTGCCTTAGATAGTCTCTGAATGGGCCCCAACCGCCTAGGGTTTATGTGAGTCAAAGGGATTTCAATTCGATGCATGGGAGGCACTTTAAAGCCCTCTACAAGGAGATGGGTATCTATTTTCTTCTGAAGGACTCTTCCTCAGATCATCTGGTAGACTCTGATCCCTACCCCAAAGTAAGACATTGTATAGGTAATTCATTAATAAGGAGATTCTTTCTCCATTTTGCTAATTATCACTCTGCTTTGTCTCTGAACAGATGGCATCGTCCGTGGTAAAGTAATACCTCACAAAGGGCGCTCGATCATCCCCTGCGAAGCCTTCTCAATTTTAAGATCATCACATTCTCTTTAACAACTTTTCAGTTCTTAACACAAAAATAAGAATAATATAAAGGTTTGGGGGGGGATGTTTAAGGTAGAAGAATAAGCTGTATTAAACGAAATATTCTACTACAAACCTCTCCTGCTTTCATGAAGCCTAGATTTGAGTGTGTGGCATACATGGGCTGTGATGATGTGGGAAAGTTACCAAGGTTTCCATTTCACAGCTGGTTTGTGCTGGAGTGCACAGAGCTAACCTCGACTGCCACCTCCAAGCTACCAATATAGCTGAAGAAATCATTAAACAACACACGATACAATTCATGCAGGACAAGCAGATGCTAGATGAGCTTCTGAGGGTCACTCATCTGGCACTACAAGTTCAGGACAGAGTTCCCGAACAAAATAAAATTAAAATATATTAAGGCACTAATTTCAAACTCAAATCATCTTATATTAGATATAATAGTAGCTTTGGGTGGGGTTGGGCAAATTGTGAAAAGCAAGATGGAGCTCTGCAATAATTTCCACTGGGTGCTGTCTGTGCCCTTCTCCAATTCTGGTAAGTTCCACAGGTCCCTCGACCTCAGCATGCCCCAAACTAAGCACACCTGCTTCCCTCCACCACCCCTAACCTGCTCCTTCTCTTCTGTCCCTATTTTCACCCGCCAATGAATTGCCAAGTCCTGTGGATACTTCCTCCAGTAAGGCTCCGGTGTCTTCCCTTTCCTTCATGCACCCTGTCACTGTCCTTCTCAGGTCTGCATCTCCTCCCACTGAGATGGCCTCCTCAACAACCTCACTGGTCTTGTTGGCGACAGTACTCCCAATGCCAATACACTTCATGGACTGCAGCCAGAGCGGTCGTTCCAAAGCATTCACCTGCTTAACATGACCCCCACGGCTGGTGGGGGAAAGTCCAGTGACTTTAACATGACTTACTAGACCTCCTGGTGTCTTGCCACTTCATTTCTTGCCCCTCTCCTTCATGCAACTGACAGTAAGTACAACTAGTGTGAACGATTCGGGTGTGTTCAGTGGGGCACTTTCTCTCTTGGAAGTCTTCACCCATATTGCTTCCTCTCCTAGAACATTTATCCTTACTCCTCAAATCCTAGCGGCTAATTTCTGTGCATCCTTCCAACCGAAGTTGATTCAACACTTCCTTCAGGAGGCCTTCCTGGACTCCCCAGTCATGCTAAATGCTTGTTACATGCTTCTTCCAGCAGTAACTTCTACCTCCCCAGTCATACCATGTAGTATATCATAGTATATTGGGTTAGAACTACTTGAGGTTTTGTTCTGTTTTGCTTTTAGGAGAGCAGTGACTCATCACATCCCGTATAACTCCTGGATTAAATGTGCATTTCTCCAACTAGACTATAAGCTCTTTGCAGGCAGGAGCGGTGTGTAATGATCATCACTGAACTGGCAGTATCTAGGAGAGGGCCTGGCATGTGAGAGGAAATCAATATATTTGTATTAAATAGAATGAAAGAAACAAGTTTCTCATGTTACTCCTCAGCAGTCCTAATAACTGATGTGTCATTTTGTTTCTATTCGCCCTTGTGAGGTTATTTGAGGGCTTTCCATCCGTTCCTGACCAAGTCTTTCAATGGCTGCTTTTTGCCCTGGGGTAATGTTTAAAGTTTAATCTTAGCATGGCACATCGGGCTCACTAGCCTACTGTCCCCGCCTCATCTCTGTTCCCTTGTTTAAATGAAATCTATGTTCTGACCACACCAGACAGCTTGGTTTCCTCAAGGTCACGCGAATCTCTCACCCCATGGTACCTCTGCATCGTGACAACCCTCCCTCTACCTGTAACACCTGGCTATTTACTACATGCCCTTTATGATTCCAAGAAGGTCATCCCTGGAAAGCCCAAATGAGTAGGCTTCCTGCCTCCCTCCAGCAACGGAAGTAGGGACCGGCTTCCTGAGTGGTACAGTACCCATGCATTCTTCTCCCCCGTGTTTGCATTTTACTTTCTTCTAAGAGCATAACCTCACGAAGGGCAGGGAGAGAAATCTTCTGCCTTCCACATCCCCCTCATCTAATGTAGTCCCTGGCACAAAAGGCGCTCAACGAATATCCTTTGAACACATGATTTGCCTTGAAATGAATACATTTTTTCAAATGTAGTCAATGAAAACCACAAGAAGCAAAAGGAGTAGATAAGCACCTGTAATATTTTCCAGCCAGAGTGACACAATGCGCTCATGTATTCCTTCTGAAGATCCATGCGGGCACCTCCTGCCAGGTCCATGACCTGACCTCCAGCCCAGGGACAAAGGAGGGTGCTGTCTTCACCTTTATCTCTGGCAGTTTTTCATCTGATTTCAATTATACTTTATAAGAATATTGCTTCCAGTAAAGAAGCCTTCAAATCATACATGTTCATAAAATATTCATCTCAATCTGACAGAGTCTAGGAATTGTTCAGTTAGGCCATCACTGCTGTCTGCTGCGCGCTCCAGGACGTCAGCTTTACAGGGTACAAATAAACGCTTCCTCTTTCTTCCTTTATTTCGCTATTGCCGGATCTGTACAGAGAAAACAAAATACTGACAGGACATTCTCTGGAAAAAAAATATTGCCTTATAGCCAATAGTTCTAGAATAATTGGAAATTAAAACACAACAACACCTGTTACTCTCTTAGAAAATTCCAGCTGCTTAGTAGAAGATGCATCCTGGGAAGACCAGCTGAACCCTTCACAGTTAGCACCGCCTACACCTCCCCCTTAGAGCAATGCAAGGGGTGGCCAAACCCACTTCCTCTTGGAGCTACTAGAGACCTACTGCTGTAATCTTCCCCGGGGGGTGCTCAGCAACAGAATCCAAACTCCCATAGCGGAGAGAAAGTGCTCAACCAGGTGCCTAACTCCCCAAACCTTCCACGCCAGGTTCCCTCTCAGTTCCGTTTTTGATGTGGGTTCAAATCTCTCTCTCTCTCTCTCTCTCTCTCACACACACACACACACACACACACACACACACACACCCCTACTACAAGGTCTATAAATAATCCCTCCTCTGCAGATCTGGTTTGAAACTCTAATTAAAGTTACTCAGCATTTGTAAAGAAATTCAAGCTTTTCCCAAAGGCAAAGCATTTCACTAATGTACTGCACTTGGAAGTTCCCAGGGGCCTGGGAGAGACTGGAGCCAACCTGTCCCAAAAAGGAGGGGGTTGGGGGGGGAGGTGTCAGCTCTAATCACGTGACAGAAGCCAATTCTCAACTTCAGAAGCAAATCTGAAACAGCAGCCTGGAGGTGAAGGCCTCAGGCTCCTAGGATTTGAGAGGTCAGTAGGCATGTTTTGCAGGATCTTTATCAAGGGAAAACAGTAACAGTCATGAGAATTTGGGCTCCTTTCAGGGTGAGGCTAAGGTCATAGCTCAGTGTGCCTACTCTGGGCGATGGGTGGTGGTGTGTGTGTCAGTGTGTGTTATAGGAGGTGATGTGTATGTTTGGAGAGATTGTGAGGTGATTCCAATGGCTGGGGAGAGAGTTATAACGTATGTATAAAGATCTATTCAAAGGAAAGCATTTTCGGGGCTCCTGGGTGGCTCAGTCGGTAAAGTGTCCAGCTTGGCTCAGGCCATGATCTCACGGTTCATGGGTTCGAGCCCCTCATCGGGCTCTGTGCTGACAGCTAGCTCAGAGCCTGGAGCCTGCTTTAGATTCTGTGTCTCCCTCTCTCTCTGACCCTCCCCTGCACACAGTGTCGCTTTCTGTCTCTCAAAAATAAATAAAAAAACATTTTTAAAAAAAGCAAAAAGCCTTTTTTGGAAGGCTGCAGATGACAAAGCTGGACAGCTGAATTTGGGATGAGAGGACACAGTAAGTAGCTGAAGAGGATTTCCTGGCTCCCTTGATCAGCTGCCCCATCCTGCACTCCCGGCTCCTTTGGCCCTCACATCCTGGGCATCCCTCCATGTACCTTCCTTAACTCTGAGTCCCTTTAAAAATCACCATTCAAGTTATCTTGATCTGATCAGACAGAGAACACCGAGCCACATGACTCACTTGGAAGGTCAGCTCCTTAACTAGACTGTAAATTACATTAGGGGATGGACTGATCTTATACTTTTTTTTGGTTGTCCATTTCAGATGCAGGTTTTTCATAAATTGCCACCATAATTTTTTAAAGACACATTATTTTGTGACAGAAACTATTCCAACCATGCTATATGAATTAATTTATTTAAATGTCATATGAACTAAATGAAGTAGTGCCATTATTATCTCTGTTACAGAAGAACACTGTAGCACAGAGAGGCTAAGTAACTTTCTCAAGGTCACAGAGTCATGAGGGACAGAGTTGGGGTTCAAATCCAGACAGAGAGGCTCTAGCATTAATGCTTTAAACCAATCCATGGTTCTGCTTCTTACAGACACGTGTGATTCTTGAATTCCTTGTGGCTTTTGTGTGATTGGGGGACAAAGGTGGGGAAACCTACGCATGCAATGAGCCTCCACAGAAGAAACACCTACTAATTAGAATTCCAAAGTCATGGCCTCTTTTTATTTCTCACCATTACCACCCAGAGAAAATGAAAAACAGCAGAAACCTATTCCCACTTAGGAGTCCATTTTGGTCCCATAAGAGTGTTTTGCTTGATTGGTAGACCCTGGTGGACTCAGCGTGGCCCCTGGTTTTCCACAGCCTCAAATCCTGGAAGAGGACGGGCTTCTTTCTAGGGCCAACTTAGGCTCATGCTATCCTCAAAGCGGAACAACCTAAACTTCTTGTTCTACAATGTATGTTATGCTGTTTTGGGTCCCCAAATCTCTGTGAGATGCACCAGACCTAATCCAACTTCCCAAAGGAATGATCCTGCCCCTGGAGTAATTTCGTCTGCATGTCACATGTGTGGGAAGTGAGAAGAGCCATAGAAATCGCCAAGTGGCCAGAGGCAGAACTGCATGGAACATAGGAGGAGGATCGAATTCCAGAAAGGTAAAGAAGGAGGGGATGATCCTTAGCAAGATGAGAAGGGAGAAGGGTCTGGGAATTGGAGAGCACCGGGGAGCATCTGAGCAAGGGCTGACCCTGGAAAGGGAGAGGCCAGGTCAGTGGAAGGAAGGTGAAGAGGGGAACTGAGAAATGAGAGCAGGCTGAGGCTAAGGCCAGACAGGGAACACGAGAAGCTCAAATTTGACAAGGGAAGAAAGGAGGCTGAAAGGATGGTGGGAGAAAGAATTGTTCCTAGGGCGGAAGTTACACCAGAATTCTGCATTTGACCCTCCCGGCCATTCTGCTCTGCCTTGGAATCTTCATTTCTAATGGGGCTCAGCGAGGAGCCTTATCTAGAGCCATGGGAATATTATGTAGAAGTAACAAGAAATGGTCGGAAAACATTTAGGTTGCTTCATATGACTTTTTTGCCAGGGAAGCCTAACCAACCTACTCAGTTTAGCTCCGACCCCACAGGAGCAGGATGGTGGCTACGAACAAGCTACTCTCCAGCGTCCTTACTCCCCAGTTGCACACATTCCATTATTCACTCGTCACCAATGACCAAGACACCTCCCTGTACTAGGGCCTAGGATTATAAAGAGAAATCGGTCATACTCTCTGTGTGCAAGTTGTTCACAGATGATATGGAAGGCAGATAGCTAAAAATAATGTGCTTAGAAGAGGGAGGATACAGGTACTGACAAAGCATTACTGAGAGCAGGAAAGTCAGTCTTCTGACCACTTCTCATATATACCCCCATCCCTGAGCTTAACTGGCTCATTTCACTAGGAAACTCCTCTTCCAACCCAGATCTCCCGGCCGCATCGCTTGAAATTTTGAGCATTCTTCAAATCTCAAGTCAAATGCCATTTTTTTCAACAAAGTAGTTCCTCATCTCAAAAGTGGGAACTAATGGAAATTAATCTCTCCATTATTTGTGCCCCTATAACACTTTCTTTATACTTCTGTTTTAATATTTATCCCAATTATTTTTAATCATGTACAGTAATATATGTATATAAAACTACATCGTAAGCTCCTTTACCCTCGGGTTGATGCCTGATTCATCTTTGGGTCTCCCCCAGGACTGAGCATGGAGGTTTCGTAATGTACTCAGGGTCAGCTTCTTTAGAACCACAAATCCACAGTCCCTTCTAGGGTGCTAAGTGAGAGGGCCCTGCTTCATTCTGGCAATTGTGAGTACTTGTTTGCCAATCCCCAAATCATCCCATTTTAAAGAGGCATATAAGAAATGGCTTTTAGACCTAAAATGATTCATTCTTCCTATCTCTTTTCATGTTTGAGTAAAGAACAGGCATTAAAAAAATCCTCTAATGAATCAAATATTTTTAATTTGGAAAAGACGATATTTCATTTAATCCAATCTCCTAATTACAAATGAGGAAACTAAGTCCCAAGCAAGCCAGAATCAACAATATCAAATTTCTTAAGATCAAGGCTCTCCTTGATAGACTAGTTTACCTTCAATAAAAAGAAGGGGAAAAGCATGATGTAAAAGAAAAGAAATACACTAAAATACAGAAAAATAATTCATTAAAAAGCTGTGCTAATCATAGCAAAATTTTTTCCTATCAGTCCATTTGTCCAAATAAGAAATATCATGCTTTCGCTAACATCAGTGAAAATATATGTATATTTTAAAGCTCTATTTTAAAAATCTGACGTTTGCAATGTCCAGATGTGTTGGGAGCCGCCAAGTTCTCTGGCTGCCTCAGGCAAGGATATTCCCTCTCCAGCGAGTACTGAGAAATACAAGATTTGCATTCTGGAGGCTGGAGATTGCCATTTCCTGGTCCAAATAATTTTGGCGACTGTCTTGCTGCACCAGAGGTAGATTAGGCCAAGGTGCACAAAAGATCAAACCTGCATTCGGATATGCAGCGTCAAGCTTCCCCTGCCCAGCATTGCAGCCGCTAGTCTGCGCGCTTCCCTTTGATGCTGTGTCCGGAATTTCAGTTCGTTTTACCCCTTTCTCTAAAATTCATTTGATTCTGTTACCTGGCAACTAACCTGGGTCAGTTCCCCGCCCCAAACGCTACATAAGAGATTATTTTTCTTAATAAAGAAAACAAAGAAGCTAGAGGCTTGATCAGAAACTGTGTGCTGTCTTCACTCTCTGCGTCTTTCTCCTGCCCTGTTTTCTCTCCCTCCCTCAGGAAAAGAACCCAGGATGATTCTCCGTCCTGCCAATCAGGGCAGATGAGACAGGTACCACCCAACGCTGGGGATGAGCGCGCCGGGACCTGGCTTCAGCTAAGACACAGATCCTTTACCCCTGCGGTCTCCAGTCATTCTAAAAACTCGGCAATGGGATTCATTCTGAGGTTCTTCTCCAGGATATTGCACTATGTCTGTGTGCTGCTGGTCGTTAACAGGTGCTCTTAACAGTTGTGTCAGGAAAATAATCCATCAAGGCTTCGGTGAGAGGTGCACATTCCCACGTGTTCTCTCCCATCACGACTGAGTAAAGGCTGAAAAATGATTAAAGACCTTACTGCATTTTTTACATTGGGAAGGTTTTCATCTAGTATGAATTCTGTGACGTCAAGAAAAGTGTAAAGGTAACGTAAAGATCTAGCCGTATTCTAACATTTGTAGGGTTTTGATCTAGTATGAATTCTGTAATGTTGAATAAGGTGAGTGTTGGATAAAGGCCTTGGCACGTTACTCACATTGCTAACGTTTCTCTCCAGAATGGATTCTTTTATGTCCAAGAAAGTGTGGGTGCTTGGTAAAGGTCTTGCCACATTTGTTACATTGGTAGGGTTTCTCTCTAGTATGGATTCTGTGAAGTTTGGTAAGGGTTGAGTGATGAGTAAAGGACTTGCCACATTCTTTACATTGGTAAGGCTTCTCTCCAGTATGGATTCGGAGATGTTGGATAAGGTTTGCATGGCGATTAAAGGATTTTCCACATTTTTTGCATTGGTAAGGCTTCTCTCCAGTATGGATTCAGAGATGTTTGATAAGGTTTGAGTCGTGAGTAAAGGATTTGCCACATTCGTTGCGTTGATAAGGTTTCTCTCCAGTATGGATTCTGTGATGTTTGATAAGGCTTGCGTGGCGAGTAAAGGATTTGTCACATTCTTTGCATTGGTAAGGTTTCTCTCCAGTATGGATTTTGTGATGTTTATTAAGGTCTGCCTGGTGAGTAAAGGCCTTGCCACATTTCATACATTGGTAAAGTTTCTCACCAGTTTGGGTTCTGTGATGTTCGGTAAGAGGTGAGTGTTGGGGAAAGACCATCCCACATTTTTTATGTGTGGAAGGTTTCTGTCCTGTACGGATTAGTCTATGTACATTTACTGATGAGGCATCATTAAAGGTTTTACCACCTTCTTCACATTGGTAAGGTTTCTCTCCAGTGTGCACTCGCTGGTGTTGAATTAGTGCTGAGGGCCTGTGGAAGGCTTTGCCACACTCCTTACAAATGTACCCTTTCTGTCTGGCATCGATTGTCTTCTTGATATGCGGTCTTGATGACTGACTAAGTATGTTCCCAGGTTCATTGCATGTGTATGGGCGTTTCCCCACATGAATCCTCTTCTGATCACCGGCACTGGAGGACTGGTTAAGTATTTCCCCACATGCATCATATTTAGAGTGAATCTCTCCTACATTTGTACTCTTACATGTCATGAGGTTGGCGCTTTGATCAGAGACCTCCCCACATGGATGCCATTCACCACCGTATTCTGGAATAGGAGTCCCCAGGTGTGCTTGAGGCCCCTCACTGTCCCCATCCTTGTTCCGGTCTCTCATTAAGTGTCCATTCTCAAGGGCACTACCTTTATATCCATCCACTGACCCTCTTTGGATAGAAGTTACTATAAACGTCTCTGAAAGGAGGCTGTCAGTTTCATTGGGAAATACAGCTGAAAGGTAAAAATGAAAGAAAAGGCATTCCACTTGCTACTCTCTGATGTTTAGAATTAGAATTTGTCACACACAAAATTGAAATCAGAAAAAGTCAACTTCAGGAAAAAGAAATCACTACTTTTCCTTATTCTTAAAACACTTACCTTTTTTAATGTTTGTTTATTTTTGAGAGATGGAGAGAGACCGTGAGAGAGGAAGGGACAGAAAGAGAGAGAAACACAGAATCTGAGGCAGGCTCTACTCTCTGAGCTGTCCGCACAGCAACTGACGGGGGACATGAACCCACAAACGATGAGATTATAACTTAAGGTAAAGTGTGACACTTGACTGACTGAGCCACCCAGGAGCCCAAATCATGAGTTTTTCTACATCACTCAGATTGTATGTTAATATAATCCCCATATTTTTAAATAATGCAATTGTTGGCATATTTTGCACTTTGATGTTGTATGTTTAGAAATGAAAGCCTTTGGGCGCGTGGGTGGCTCAGCGAGGGTTGCGCGTCTGACTCTCGGTTTAAGCTCAGGTCGCCATCTCATCCTTTGTGAGCTCCAGTCCACATCCGCGTCTGCACTGACAGTGTGGAGCCGGCCTGGGATTGTCTCCTGTCTCTCTGCCCCTCCTCCCATTTCTCTCTCCATCTCTCAAAGTAAATGGGAAAAAGAAAACCTCAAAAGAAATGAACGTTGCTTGCTTGATTCTGAAAATTGAATTATACCCTTAAGTTCTGTTTAATAATGTTTCTTAAGTGCTAAATACATAGGGGCTTTCATTAGACATTTCCGGGGTTGATATTGATGAATATATATTGTAATTTCCCTCTGCATGAAAACCAGCTAATAAATCAAAATAGGCCCTCTTTCATGGTTACACACTGAGATTTTAGTCTTAGATCTACACAGGTGGGTAGGTGGCTCAGTAGGTGAAGCGTCGGATTTGGGCTCAGGCTGCGATATCAGAGTCTAGGACTCAAAGCCTTCGGGAGGACTCTGTGCTGACAGCTCAGAGCCAACAGCCTGCTTCAGATTTGGTGTGTCCCTCATTTCAGCCCTCAATGCCTGCTCTGTCTTTCAAAAATAAACATTACGACCGATATTTAAAAGTTTTTGATAGAATGGATCGTAATGTAATCTCATATACAACTACTCACAACGTGCATACATATATGACAAAGTCACAGGAACTTCCTATTACACATGAGAAAATTATAAAATGATTCAATGATTAAGAAAAAATGAATAGAGATTTTATTATTGGCTGCAAGTTTTGAATTCTAAATGTTCTATCTCCCTTGTGACATTAATTTATGTAGAAATTCCAGGAAAATAAGAAGAGATTTAAGTTATTTTATGATTGAGGAATGGAACAGAAAGAGTGGAAATTTTGTATTTTAGTTAATACCATCCAAAATGAACTTTTCTTCCTTTTTGTTAGTTTATTTTAATTAATTTTGAGAGAGAGAGACTAAGTAGGAGAGGAGCAGAGAGAGAGGGAGACAGGATTCCAAGGTTGCTCTGTCCTGTCATCACTGAGGCTTGTGCGGGAGTCAGATCCATCAGTAACTGATCCACTCATGCGCCCAAAAATGGAACTTTTGAAGTGAAATAAAAGGTTAGATTTTCTCATTTTAAGGAGTACTTTATCAACTGATGAACCTGGTGGGTCTTAATTTTGTATAATTAGGATAACCATATATTGGAAAGCATTAAGCAGAATTTAGATGGGCTCTGTCCCCTGTTCCTGGGATTTCTGCACCAAATCCCAATATGCCTACCGCTACCCTGACGCACTTCTCACTTAAGGCAAACACTCAGAAATGAACGAATATAGACTTCCTCAGCAACACAGAGAATACCCCAAGCCCTCAAAGCAATGGAGAGCCAATGAGATTATGGAGGCCCTCACTGTGGACGTGAAGGACCTTTAAGTGAACCTGAAGGAGAACCCTTAGAGATTTGTGAGGGTGTGATGTATTGGAAGGCAGACGTGCCTCTGTGAAACGTATTGACATAAAACTAGGTTTTACAAACTGATTTCCATTCCAGAATGGCTGCTCAAATCACATTGTACGGTCTTTCTTCATCCTTCACATTTGGACCTCAGGTCTGCCATCTGCCTCATTCATTCCCACCTACCTGGGTATGAGACTACGGTCTCCTTTCTCTTCACATCCCACAGCTCTCTCTTTTGTTCCAGAAAGATGACCAGGTCTGGCTTTGACACAACAAGACCTGTTTGTTAGAACAATAGGATAGGGTATTGCTGGAGATTCTACCTTTCAACCTAGTATTGGACTCAGTAGAGAAAAGAGGACATTCTGTAATTCTGGAAAATCATGCCCAAATGCTGTTGCCCAACAGCCCCTTTGGAACACACAGGATGGATTTCCAAGTTTCAATCCTGATCTCCACTTCTGAGTCTTACCACTACCAACATGAGTAGAAATTCATATTGAAGAAGGAAATATCATTTACGCCACTCAACACTTAGAAATGCCATCCATCTATGAAATGATGATGTGACTGTAAGGAAGGGAAAACTCACCTGAAAGGAAACATCAGGAAGACTTTTCTCTACATCTGCCAACCCCTCCTTCTTTTTTTACTGTAGGGATTTGAATCCCAGGCATGCAAGAGAAAGCTTCTAAGAGACAGTCTCCACAGGAAGGAACAAAACCCTTGAGTGGTGCTTGGGAAATCTAGAGGGAGGTAGCCTCACCCAAGAAGACGAGGTGTCCGTAGGTCTCTAACATCACATCTCTGTACAGTTCCCGCTGACTGTGGTTCAGGCATCCCCACTCCTCCTGAGAGAATTCGATGGCCACATCCCTGAAGGTCAGCAGTCCCTGCAACAAATACCACAGTTACCAAGTGGACACAGCAGGAGGTCCTAATGGTACCTAAGACGCAGGAGGTAGATCATGTCACCAGCTGGATCCGCGACCCGATCTGCACTGCTTACCTGCATGTGCCCACAGGCCTCAGTCCTTCATGTTACTTAACCTCTTATTTACACCTCTCTTTTGCTGCAGGAAAAACACCCATGAGCTCAGTGTGCTGTGGTGGAAATACATAAGGTAATGACTGCCCTGGGGAAGCGCTGAAGTGGCTCAGTTTGGGCTTAGCCCCTGAGTCCCATCTATGCAGATGAACATCAGAGTAAAGCATGGAGTGAACACAGTTACTTTTCAGAAATGTAATTTCCTGAATGGGAGAGCACGAGTATGAGTGGTGCAGAGAGAAGAATTCCAACCAGGCTCCACGCTCAGGCTCCATGATCAGGAAGGAGCTTGACTCGTGGCTTGATCTCAAGACTGTGAGATCCTCACTTGAGCCTAAATCAAGAGATGGCATCTTCAGGGACTGAGCCACCCAAGAGCGCCCTTCGACCTCATTTTAGGACTTAGATCACACCCCAAAAATGCACAACTGCCATTTACTATGTAACAGACAGAAAATGTATAGAACTGTGTTCTTAAGGCTCAAGAGCAATTGAATCCCAAGCTTCCCCTTTCTAAAATCCAGCCTAACCCTAATACATGGAAACCATTCTGGGGCACCTTAATGGCTCAGTCTTCTGCCTCTTGGTTTCAGCTCAGGTCATGATCTCACAGTTTGTGAGTTCGAATCCGCATTGGTGCTTATGGTGCAGGGACTGCCTGAGATTCTCTTTGTGCCTCTCTCTCTACCCCTCCTCCACCCTTTCTGTCTCTCAAATAAAGTTAATATATTAAAAAAAAAAAAAAAAAGGAAACC